>MU223665.1:3692620-3713015 GCA_018584345.1 Thuja plicata
TCTTCAAGAGCAAATATGACCATCTGATCTGCAAAATGACTCTCTCTCCAAACCATTTGCCTACGAGAGTCGATGATAGGCAAATCCGTCATGAAAGAACATGTCTCTAAAAAGGGGACATGACATTGACCTTGACCTTCTTCTTGTGTTGCTGAGTCACTTGAAGTCACCCTTGCCTTGAAACTCCTTGTTGAATCCTTTGTGTTGCAATTGCCTCCATGTTGATTTTGATGGTGCAATCATCTTCATGTTGATTCTCAAGGATCATTTAGCATCCTTCACTTGTGAAGTAATTCAGCTCCTTGATATGTTTGATCTTGAAAATCATCCTTACTTCAAGCTTGACCCTCGAGGTGATCTTCCTTTGTGCATTCCCTTGAACATCACCTTGCAAAATAAGAAAAAATACTTGTGTTAAGTTTATGAACAAAATTGAATGCAAACATATTTTGAAAGACTTGAGATATTTTTAAGATAAAACATTCTTTCCTAGGAACATGATTTTAACTTCCAATGTGATTGTATTACTCACAATCTTGTTATGCATAATCAAACTTAAGTGATCTTGATGTTGCTTATAATTTTTGCACCCATATGATTTCTTACAGATTTTTTGCACAGCTATCTCTGAGATTTCACACCTCGACACCTGATTTTTGCACCTTCTAAGGCAATTTTTCAAACATTATCTCTGATTTTTGCACTTTTTGGGGTTCTGATTTTGTGTTCTTTCTTGCAAAATTCTGGGTTTTCACTCTTTAATCTTTATGCTTGGGTTCACCTCCATATTCACCCTCCAACGATCAGACCCAAGTGCTTAATCTCTTGCTAATCCTTCAAAATGACTCCTTGACAGATCAAATTCGCAAGTCTTCCTGTTGCTCTGCTCTGCCATATTTGAATTTTGTTGTGATTGTGATTGTGATTGAAATGAATTCATTTGGTCTTGATTTATAGCCTCCAACCACATTTAATGAATGTTTGTGTCTCTTGAAGGAGGAGGCCGACCTGATTTTGTTGTGTTAATATTGAATTAAAAATATTTTTTTACAAGGCGCCTGTTTATAAGGTGGTCAACCTGATTTTTCCATATTGCCATTTGAATTTGCTGCCCAGCTGACCCCCTTCATGACTGAATTGATTGAATTTGTAACTTGCCATATTTTGTTTCAACCTCTTGGGCGGAAATTTTGAACTTAGGTTGAAATATCCTTAAGATGCTAGGTCGGAAATTAGACACCAAGCTGGAAATGCTTTTGTATTGCCCCATTTAATGAGGTCGGAAATTTGCATACAAGCTGGAGATCGTCAAGTTGCACTCAATTTCCTATGTCGCAAATTCACTAAGGAGCTGGAAGTGCTTCCTAAGGGGGGTCAGATTTGCACACAAGAGCTGGAAATTGATTTCATACTTGACCATTTGCAATTTCATATCAAAATATCATGTTGTCTCCAGGTTGGAGCTGGAAATTGTGTTTCACTTTTAAACACTTTGCAAATTTTCATTGGAAACAACTTCTAACCCCAAGAGGATTTGAGGAGTGGAGCTGGAAATGCTCAATGTGTAGTCTGATTTTTTTGACTAGAACTTGAATTTACCCTCAACTAGTGAAAGTTGTTTATCAAAATCCTTGCCTCATTTCATTTTAATTTTTAAACATTGAATTCCCTCAATTCTGATTGAACATATTAATGCCTCTTCAATTTGCCTTAGCAACTTTTATCTCAAAAAAAATTCCTAAGTTGCCGGTTCGGGTTTGAGTTCGAAGAACTAGTTTGCCAGTTCGCCAAAATTTTGAAAAGGGGTTTGGGTTCGGGTTCGTTAGTACAAAAATATGTAATTCTTTTATATATATATATATATATATATATATATATATACATATTTTGATATTTATGCAGCCTAGAAGCATGAGTTAAGATTAGAATGTCACATAGTATTATAAAAAGTAAACATTTAAACAATAAAAACCCTTGTAAATTTGTAATCATAGCATCATGAATCATGAATCCATGATCATAGCATCATATACTTCAAGTTCAAGTTCAACATCAAAGATTCAAAGCATTAAAATTAAATCATTGTATCATTGTTTGAAGTTCAACTAATGGATTAATAATTTATTGATATTCTTCGTCTTCATCATCATCATCTTCTATATGGAGCCTAATAAGACTCGAAGGTTAATTTTTCCCCTTTTATTGGCGCAGTTTCCACCCCAAATTATTAAATGGGGGTTTGGGGGCAAAGCCCCCAAGATGGGGTCAAGGGGCAGCGCCCTCGAAAGCTCAACCGACTTTAATTATTTTATAAAGGCATTGAGAGTTATTTTTCTCCGGGCGAAATTCGTCACAAATACGCCATAAAATCCGCCTTAAAAAAATGTTTTAAGTGAAACCTCGAGCGAAATTTGTCACAAATTCGCACCAAATTCATTTGTTTTGGCGAAATTCGCCCGGGTTCGAACCATCTCAACCTGGGTTTGAATTTGGTCTTAAAAAATCGGACCCTGCCCAAAATTCTCGGACTTACAGTCGAACCGGACCCGGACCTCGAACCGGTTCGAATTTATCCGGGTCCGGGTGGGTCAGGGGCCGAACCCGGTAACTTAGAAAAATTCTTATTTTTGCAAGGGCAGAATTGAGAAGAAGAGCTGGAAATGGTTAAGTTAGAGGTTGGGTTTCCAGCTTGGAGCTGGAAATGAGCAAATTCGAATTTACCACTTCATCTCTCAAAAATTAATCATTAAAACTCCTTCAACTTTGGATCAAAATCCATCATTTTCAATGCCTCTTTCACCTTGAATTGGACTTCAACTTGACTTGGCCATTTTTACCTCAAAATATCATGCCTATTTCAGGTCGGAATTTCAGCATGGATCTGGAAATGCCAAAGATACTAGGTCGGAATTCTTAAGTAGAGCTGGAAATGAGCCTTTTATGAGGTCGGAATTCCAAGAGCTGGAAATGAGCAAAAACTAGGGCGGAAATTTGACAAGGAGCTGGAAATGCCAAAATACTTGGGCAAATTTCTAATTTAAAAGCTTGAATCTACCTTCTTACTACACAATTTCTTTAAAGGGTTGATCATTAATTCTCATTCTTTTTTGCTTAAACCTTGAATTTCTTCTTCCAACTCCATGCTCCTTCACTTGGAATTTCATCCTTCACCATTTATCTTCCACAGTTTTGAAGGAAATCTTTACCTTGTCTTTCATTTTTCCATAAAATGCCCTTGTTTTCTATAGGTGGATCTCTGATTACAAGCTGGAAATGAGCAAAATACTAGGTTGGATTTCCAGCTAGGAGCTGGAAATGAGTAAAATATTGGGTCAGATTTCCAGCTTAGACCTGGAAATGAGCAAATTGAAATCGCATTTCCTCATTAAAGTTCAAACTTGCTCCATCATTGATCATCAAAATATTATCCCATACCTTTATTAACGTCGAATTTATTTCCCCTCTTCAGTTGTTATTGATTTTGTCTTGGAAATGCCCATGTCTTTCAAGGTCAGAATTGAGAAGAGGAGCTGGAAATGGGGCAAGGAGTAGGTCGGATTTCCAGCTTGGAGCTGGAAATGTCAAATGAAAACTTAAACTTACCATTTCCTCTCTCAAAAATTGGTCATTTAAACCCTTTTTTTTCTCACCACAAGCTTCGAATTCCTTTTCTTTCTTCTCAGATTTTGGATTTAAAACTTGTCATTTTTTCATGCCTTTATCATCTTGATTGAGCTTTTGATCCAAGTTAACAAATTTTACCTTTAAATATCATGTTTCCTCAAGGTTGGGATTTAGGCAAGGAGCTGGATTTGATTGAGGTATAGGTCAGATTTCCAGCATGGAGCTGGAAATGAGCAAGATGAATTTTCATCATTTGCTAAAACTCCAACTTGTTTTCAATTTCTCAAAAATTGATCATCAAAACTTCTTCAATTTTGGATCCAAAATCTATCATTTTCAATATGCCTCTTTCACCTTGAATCAGCTCCTAACTTGACTTGGCAACTTTTACCTCAAAATGTCGTGCCTTTTTCAGGTCGGATTCCATGAGGGAGCTTGAAAATGCTCCTCAAAGAGGTTGGATTTCCTACCACAAGCTGTAAATGCACTCTCAAGGAGGTCAGAAATTAGAAGGGCAGCTGGAAATGCCTCTTAACATAGCCATTTTTGCGATTGATCTTGAAATTGGCTCATCATCCTTGGGTGGATTTTAGAGGTGAATGCAAAAGCTTTTGGTTTAAGACATGCCTTTGTTAGGAACTTAACTTGATTTTCCAATTGATTGTGTAAGAATAATTAAGGATTTTTTGTTTTATATAAGACTCTTAAGCACTTTGTCTTTCAAGTTCCCCAACATTTGCATATTTCTATCCCACTTGACTTACAACCTTAAGGAATTTCCATCATTACCCCTGCTTTCAATTTGACTTGGTTTACGACTTCATCATTTCCATGACTCACCTTGACAACACTCTTGGCAACTTTTACCTCTTGCTCTTAATCCTTAAGTGATGAATCTCAGACCGAGGATTGATGACTTGCTAACTTCCTAAGGAGAAGGCATTAAAAGCCAAAATGACTACCACAACTAAGACTAGGCCTAAAATGACTGAAGAACTAAGTATAAAAGGGGGTCCCCATTTACAATGGGGTGATATGTGAAAAGGTCACAACACTTACCTACTAGGAAGAACAGGAATTGATGTGTTTGGTGGAACTGAACAATTTTTTGATTCCTGCTGATCGCATTATTAACACATGTGTACGTATTCTGATTGCAAACACAGATACCCACATTAAGTTTCTGCTGAGTTGTCAGCGTCCTACTCAATGAAATCTAGTTGCATGATATTATGTACAATATTGCACTTATCGTGCATCTCTCCTACAGTTTGTCCTGTCACATGGTCTTCTATGGTAAATGCTTACCCACATTTTTCTGTGGTTAGATTTCTTGAATATTGTCAAAAAGTTCTGCATGTAGGAACTGAAATGATAACAATGGTTTCAAGCAAGGACATTGAAACACATGATTTGAACTATAGGTTGGTGTGAGTTCAATTAAATAATTCTCAATCTTCTAGGATGCAAAAATGGATGAAATTCAAATGAAACATTTCTTAAGTCTCACCATTTTGTTGGAGCTGTCTTTAGGATATTTTGGATGAATTCTTTACTTTTTGGTTTCTATTTACAAGTTCTTTGTAACCTGCATCTTAGAGTTTTTGGCATTTAAATGCATTCTTGGTTTCTTTGAGGTACTGATCTCAGCGGTACAGATCTCAGCAACAATCTTCCTTTAAGTTCATTTTTATGTACTTCTGTCTCATCTTAATTTTTAGCTGCGACCAATTTCCAATGTTCAACTAGTGTTTAACATTCAATCTTTAAAAAAAAAATTATTCACCAACCATGTACTCAATAGATGACATTTTAGTTGCATAATCGTTGGTGGCTGCTTTAGTTTATTTTAAATAGGTATTTGTTTCTCCTAAACTTATATTTGGCTCAAGTTGGCATCATTTTCTCATCACATGCCTCTGTTTTATCTTGTATTAAGAACTTATCTGCAGCATGGGAAACACAAGGCTCAAGATAGTATCATTTCTCATCTTTGTCCTTGATCCCATCCCTTTTACTGTTTTAGGATGTATCTTAGTTGCTCTGGTATTTAATATTTTCAAAGAAAACAAATAGCGCCTTTAATGATCTGCTTTGTTCCCAGTTATTGCATCCATCAGAGACTACACATTGTTTCTGGTTAATTGTGGGTGGTATGAAGGCACCAGATTTGAGTGCTCACAGTTTTCGTTTCCAGATTCAAGTTCCTCTGGCAAGGCTCTGTCCTTCAACATCTTCACAAGAAAAATGAAATAAATCAAATACAAAATGATATTTCAATTGGCAACCAACATAGTCAAAATTCTAGTAGAATATTGTAATGTTTCTTTAATGGTCATCTTAGTTAGTCTTTAGTTTATTAGGTTGTTTCTATTTTCGTCTTTTGTTCACAATTGTTTCTTTTAGAAACATTATCTTTGTAAATCTATATAAGGAGCTTTCATATCTTCTGTTTAATACAACTACAACAACATCGATTTACCATAACATGGTATCAGAGTGGGTCGATGAGATTTCATAAAATTTGGTGAATTTTTTAAGAAAAATTCGAGCCACTTCTGATCTGGAATTTTTTGCAGAAATTTGTTTTTCGATTTTTTAAAATAAAAATCGTTGGAGGTATTTTATGAAAATTGTGGTTCGTCTTCGAAGTTTTTTTTGAAAATCACGAGCCTGGTCAAGGGTTTTGATCGCGCAATTTTTTGGTTTGAGCAAAAGTTTCTGATTTTTTAGGGTTGCATGTACTTGCATGTGCTTTTTTTTTGTGAATTGCAATGTCTTGCATGTGATGTTTTACCATGCGAAGTCTTGTGTTTTTCCGCATGAAGGTTTCTTTGTTGGGTTTATAATTTTTTCATAAATTATCTGGTGGGTTTATAATTTTTCCCTCAAAAATTATCTGTTGGGTTTATAATTTTTTCCTCAAAAATTATCTTTGTTGGTTGGGTTTTAATAATTTTTTCCTCAAAAATTATCTGTTGGGTTTAATAATTTTTCCTAAAAAATTATTTGTTGGATTTACAATTTTTTCCTGAAAAATGAAGCTTTGTATTCTCTAATCTGTGTCTCGGATTCTGTTGTCTAGTTTTGATCGATTTTTCACCTCAAAAATCGTGTCTAGTTTTTTGGTTTTTTTCCTAAAATAATCGTGACTTTTTGCAGTTTGTTTTGGGGCGTCGTGCTCTTCTGCAAAAAATTGGAGGGTTTGCTGTTTTTTCCTCAAAATCGTGGCAGTTGTTCTCGATATGTCTCTGGGTACAGGGAAGGACAACTCTATTATCCAACATTAGGTTGTAATTTTGTGATGATTTTTGGTCAGATGTTTTGCTGATTCTGGGAGGGTTAGTGGCAGACTCATCTTAGTGGTAGAGTCAGTGGTAGGCTCTTGTCTCTTGTTGCAGAGCATTCTGAAGAAGGGGGCACCCTTTGTTTTTTTTGGATGGCTTTTTGGTCATTAATATTTTGTAGATCTAGGGAGGGTCTCAGCAACAATAGAGTGTTCAGAAGAATTTGTGACCAAAAGACAACAGTTAGACGATGACCATTAAGGGAGTGTATTAGAATATTGTAATGTTTCTTTAATGGTCATCTTAGTTAGTCTTTAGTTTATTAGGTAGTTTCTATTTTTGTCTTTAGTTCATGATTGTTTCTTTTAGAAACATCGTCTTTGTAAATCTATATAAGAAGCTTTCATCTCCTTTGTTTAATACAACTACAACAACATCGATTTACCATAACAAATTCAACTACTAAATTTAATTCACGACTTTCCTCTACTGGCTTCGATTTTATTTGGGGCTTATTATTTGGTTTGGCATCTCTACCTACATATGTTTTCACAAGCATCTCCAGGAGTATTGATTTGCCCTTGTAGAATTATGGCAGTAGAATAAATGTTTTAAAATGAGAGTAGGGGAGTATGGAATGTTGAAATAGGATATGAGAGAAGAACCACTAAAATCCAATTCTGTTTTCTCTTCATTAGTGACATATATAATATTTATATATATATTTTTTTGATCTGTGATACGCTTTTTTGACTGGAGCGATAACTAGTGAGGCCACAAATCTAGGGGACCTCATCCCCATGAAACCAACACATCAGACCTGCAATCCAGCGAGCCCAACAGGGACACCGGTCTGGGTTGTTTGGGTCCACGAGCACACCATGACCAGCGAAGGTCTGACAACTGGATCATGAACACCACTATCTTCAAACTTCATTAGTGACATATAAATATGCATAGAAAGATTAAATTTGTGACCAAAGAGAGCAGTTAGACGATGACCATTAAGGGAGGGTATTAGAATATTGTAATGTTTCTTTAATGGTCATCTTAGTTAGTCTTTAGTTTATTAGGTAGTTTCTATTTTCGTCTTTAGTTCATGATTGTTTCTTTTAGAAACATCGTCTTTGTAAATCTATATAAGAAGCTTTCATCTCCTCTGTTTAATACAACTACAACAACATCGATTTACCATAACGAATTCAACTACTAAATTTAATTCATGACTTTCCTCTGCTGACTTCGATTTTATTTGGGGCTTATTATTTGGTTTGGCATCTCTACCTACATATGTTTTCACAAGCATCTCCGGGAGTATTGATTTGCCCTTGCAGAATTATGGCAGTAGAATAAATGTTTTAAAATGAGAGTAGGAGAGTATGGAATGTTGAAATAGGATATGAGAGAAGAACCACTAAAATCCAGTTCTGTTTTCTCTTCATTAGTGACATATAAATATGCATAGAAAGATTAAATTTCAGTGAATGATGCAAACAACTATCGAACTGAGTATGCATAGGAACCTCAACCAGTCTAGCTTATGTCGAGTTAGTGAACTGTACATGCTGTTATATGCAAGAACATCTCATTCAATTTGGCATATAGGTAGGGAACCATACATGTGCATGGACGTTTCATTTAATCTTAACTGAAACACTGTACAAACACTTAATCCAGTCCAACTGAGATGACATGTAAACTATGATGATCTTGTCTTGCAGGCCAGGTGTACTATGTAGAATCTATAATGTGGGGGTTTGTACACAGGGAAAATAATCATTCATTAATCTCATTAGGCCTAGTTTGGCAGTTATGTTAATTAAAATCGATGATTGGCAATTGATTGAATGGGCTATATGGTAGCTACAGCTTTTTGATTTGTTTCCAACCACCCTGGTTATCAGTTATGCACTAGAAATTATTGGTCTATTTAAACATGTTAATGTTGCTGCCATCCTGTCTTCAAGTTAACTAATCTTGTTGAGAGGCATTTCAGTAATAATCAAATCAAAGAATTGCTATATTCTTTGTGAGTTTGCAGAATCTGAAGAAGCTCAACTTAGACCTAAATCCATTTTTCATTCCATCAATTCGGGTTGTTGAATAGGACGTGGACAATGCAGGGTATGTTGGACCATTTATTGGATGACTATCAAGAAAAGGACCCCAGACACTAGTAACAGTCAAACATTGATTGGGTTTTCGAGAGCTCTGTGGAAGGGCTTCTTGAGTAAGGAAAGGATTATATGATATATAGGGTCTTCACAACCCAAGCTCATAATGGAGATTACTTGGAACAGTGGTACTATATGCCTTGGCTGCTACTAAATGTTTCTAGATTATGGACCAATCTCATAGTGAAGATTACTGTGAGTGACAGTTCTGAATACCTTGGGCATTACTGGATATTTCTAGATTAGGAGTGGAAGAACTGTGAGGTGAGCCTCACTGCGAATGGGGCTATGTTTAATGGTTTGGATAAAAGTACTGATTTAAAGTTGAAGGGGAGTGCAGTTGACTTGTAGGGATTTATCTAGCATACATCTTGGCTTCAAATTGAACATGCTTATGCCTAGAAGTTGGCAAGACTGGAGATGGATGTTCTAGCACTGAAACATTAGTAGCAATGCTACAATTTAATGTTCTAGCCGCTATGTTTAGTACAGATGTGTATGCATCCCTCGGTCATACGCCCTTTCTGATGCTGTTTTCCAATTAAAATATCCTTCTCATGTTGTATTTCAATTCAAATGTCACTTCTTGGATTTTGGGGGGAAGAATTCTACATGCTTCCCGTTGACATTCTTATGTTTTCTCATCCCTGATACAATTGGGTTTCATTTGGGATATAAAGCTAAAAGGATTGATAGGAGTGGTGATGGTTTGGGATCCTCTAAAGTGAAGAGGCTTTATATTCAAAAGTTCTTGATACTTGCTTGGAAAGCAAATGCTTCTGTAAAGCAGCAGAGCTACTGTTGAAATACTTCAATTGTGCTCATATTTTTAATGAAATGCCAAACTCTGGCAACTCATTATTGGATGATGGAAACTCGAAGGAGTTGCTTTCCAGTTGTAGACAGCATTCTGAAAGATAATAGTGATCTTACAATCAATGAAATAAATTTGGTACATGCTTTTGATTTGCATAAGGCATGGAATGGAGGTGTTTGCAAAAAAGTTGTGTATGGTAATCCAAAATCAGTGTCAAAATCACATGAACGGTCTATGCCTTGTGAGAGTCAGTAACATGGGTAAAATCATCCAGGTACTTGAAAATATTTGGGGGTTAATTGACATGTCTGGTAAATGGAGCTACTGAAACTCTAAGGAGTGTGGTTGTAAACGGGGATATTACTGGTAATAAGGTTGCAGCTTGGGACAGTGTCAATGGTCCATATGCATAATTGTCAGTGTCTTTGTACTCTGTACTATGTAGCTCTTGTTATTATTGTTTTTTATGTTGCTTGGAAAAGGTATTTATTGTCCCAACTGCTATACCTTTTATTTTCGGTAATTTCTGGTAAACCTTTTGAAATCCATATTTGAGTTTTTTAATTTCGCATTTATTCTGAAGATTCTATAAATTTGTTCGGGTCTGAAGTTGTACCACCCTGTTGTATCTAGATATTTATTATGATGTTGTGTTTGCAGTGGAGATAATGAATGAGTTAATATTTTGTCAACTTGAATTGTAGCACCACAAAAGGTCCACGTGATGTGATGCTATGTTTCAATAATAATGGAAGCCACTTTTTAAAAGTTAGCTAATCAAACCAAGAGCGGATCTGTGAAACAGTTACAAGGTCCTGTCAAATCTGAACAGACTTTCTGGCCAAGTCTGTCTGGTTTGGGGAAGAATTTATTTAATTTTTTAATTGAAAATGAGTTTGCTATAGAAAATCCAAAACTAGAATATGTGAATAGAAAGATAGAAAAGACTTAACAAAATAAAAATTTGAACAGTGATTTCCAAAGAGTGATTTCTATGGGCTTCTTTGAGTCTAGTGGTTTAAAGTTCAAAAGAAAATGCTAGAAAAATATGGTAAACAAGAATCAAATGGAGAAAAGTAGAAAAAATAAAAGCAAGAATAAAAGGACACGGGGATCCTACTGTGTTGTAGGAATGATTACATACAATTAATGAACAACTCTTCTTGTGGAACATCTAATTTCTTTTTTGAAATTAATGCAACTACGATGTTTAGTACATAAAGTTGACATTATTTAAAAGGTACAATGTTTTAATTGACATAGAAAGGTTACAAACTAAATGCCATAGGAATGGCATGGAGCAGAAGCAAAGCAGTCATAATTTTGTTAACTGAACTTATATTTCAAAATGAACTACAGACAAGTAATCTTGATAAATATATGCCAATGGAAAATTAGTAGTCTTCTTGTGATTATCTCAATTCCACTTCACACAAGTCTCCAAAACTTACTGAACCCAAATCTCCATCTTGTAACGTGAATCCATCCCCTGTTAGGAGCCCCTTCCTTGTCACCTATAGTTTTTCCATTCAGGTCTTTGACTCTACGGATTTGATCAACGTTGTGAACTCCAGGATCAATTTACTGAAGATTAGGCAGGTTTTCAGAAGGTGTAGATCTGTCTGAATCTGGAAGTTGAAATTCCAAAACATCATTATGCACTACTTTACAAGATGACGGTGTATCTGTATGGAATTCAAATTCAATTTGGTTACCACAAGACCTGCCAATTTCTTGAATCCTATACCGTTTTCCTTGCTCCACCTTACTCAAAAGATCACTCACAATTTTTTCAGAAGAAACTTGAAGTGCACAAGAGGACTGTTTCATCTGACAATCAACCTCAGCAATTGCTCTACCTTTGCTATCTACTTCCAAACGGGTTCTTTTATGTGTATGCAGCACAACCTCCTCACCCTGCACGAAAGAGGTCCATCCAATATTTTGCAGGGACAGAGATAATAAAAGGTCTAAACTACTCAAATATTCAAAAAAATAAAAAGTAAAAAATAGCAGTCCCTTGAAGATTCAGAAAGCAATATATTGTCAGTGGGTCTTCGAAATTGCATTTATCTACAATAGAGAAGTATTTGGGGAAGAAGACATTACAAATGAAATGTTATTCGAACAAAAAGGGCAAACCTAAATTGGTTAAACCCCAAACCACAGGGACTTAATAACAATCCTGTGAGTGAAGGGCACACCAAGCAAACATAGATCAAATGAAAAGATTTGATTCTCCTGACCTCAAATTTGCGGGCCTTCTTGATATGCTTCATTACAGAAGCTGCAATATTCTCCAACAGCATTCCATAATCCCTAAAATACCAACATTTTAGGTTGTAGCCAAAAGTCCATTATAATAGTAAATGCATACAAAGGAAGGAAATGTTTATTAAATAATAAATAACAAAGCAAGCTTTAGGAATTAATGGAATTTTACCCTTCAAATTTAAAGCCAAACCTATAGGAAACCCTGTGGAGTGTGGCTCTCCATTTCTCAATAGATTCACTGTCAACTGTCTGATGGAGTTTCTGGAAGGCTTTTGAATACAGTCCGACTTCATTGTCACTTTTCATCCGCAAGTCACTAGGTTGAACGCCACAAAAGATGGGGATAATGGGAGCCCCACTTTCCTCTGCTAAACTGAGCTCACTCAAACACCAAACAGATTCTGCATAATTCTCTGAAAAAAAAGCAATATGAACAGCTGCTGTACTAATAGCTTGGTTGATTTTGTTGGGTATAGCTTCACCATGCTCCATTTCTTTATTGTCGAGAAAGACCTTGAGCTTTCTGTTACTGAGGTTGTGGTAGACGAGACTGGCAATTGTATCCTTCACATCCTTTCCCCGATGATTTATAAATACGTCATATTTAGTGCCTGATATTGTCTTTGAGAGGAAAACTGTAGATCTTGTTAGTTCAGCAAAAGGAATTGTTTCAGTCATGGGCAAAGTGCCCTTGATGTGTTCAACCCTGATGTCTTCAGCCTCAGGAGAAGGGTCCTCACAACATATCATGGTAAGAAGTGATCAAATTTGCAGAATGACCTGAAATTTCATATGAAGACAGTCATTTGAAATAAAATTCTAATATTTCAAATGCAGTTCTTTAAAGACCTTATCCTTCACATTAAAAGAAAATGAAACTATGGAACTTAAGTTTAATAATTTCCACAACTCCACACAATTCTGAAGGGAAAAAAAAAACCTAATAACAACTCTCTAATCAAAACTTTTTGGAGCAATGGAGATAGACACCTTAATTTTGCAAGTTCCTTGTTCTGTTGCCTAAAAAGCATGTCCTCCAGCATTTGCATTTTTTTTGAAACTAGATAACAGAAAAAGATTCAGAAAAAAAATACTAGTACACATTGAAATTTTAGAAAGAAAATAGTGATATACAGTGTTAACACATTTCTTTTGATAACCTGTACAAATAGTTCATTTTGATTATTTAATGCTTAAATTCTATAAATAATTAGTTTCATCACTGAGATTCCTGCAATGCTGAGGCTGGAAGGTTAATGTGACCCAGGTTTTACTAGTGGCAGTGGAGCCTTAAGAGATTGGCGAAAGGCAACTACTCTTGTTGATGCAGATAAGTCTTAAATCCTGCAAACCAGTCTCAAGAAATGAAATACGCTAAACTGAAATACTTGGAAATCTAGACCATAAACTAGTTTACAGACTGAGTTACACTGGGCAGAAATATTATTAAACTAATACTCAGATTATATAATCAGTAAATAATACTTCCAGATTATTTGCCCTCAAAACAATAATCAGATATATTCATTTATGAAACCAGTCTTACAATGTATATATCTGATTGCTTATAACAAAATACAAATATAACCGTGACTCTGAAATTTAAATATAAAAGGGGCCACCTGAGACATAGTTCACCCTCCCTACTGTGCACCGCTGATCATTGTGAAGGAGATTGATTGAGCTTGCGTTTCAAAGTGCAAGTAGTAGTAGATTTTCTATCCTCAATCCGATGCTCTGACAAGGTCCCAACCTCTCCTATGATTTGCAGTGATGGCCTCAGCCTTGCGCTGGTATTGACTGCAACTTTTGTAGGCTTGCTGCTGTCAAGGATGAGCAGCAAGACTATGACTGCGGTGTGCTTGGATGCACCTTAGGTTGGCGTATGCAAAGGCATCAATATTCTAAACCAAACAAATGACAGAGTTTGCGTCCTGCCAATGGCTCCTTCCAGGTTGGCGTCTGGCAAGAAAGTGCATTTGTTTAGTGCATCTAGTGTAGAAACTCTTCCATACCTTCTCCTTCAACAACACCCCTATATATATACAACCTGTCCAAGGTTGGCCATAGGTAAATCTGCCACAAGGTTGGCTTGAGAGGAAAACAAGACAAGTCGGCCTGAAGTGAGATTTTCACACCATCACCCCATTGCAAATGGGGACCCCCTCTTTTCGTTTTTGCTGTAGTTAGGTTGCCTTGGGTTTAGAGAGTCAAGTTGGGCGGTCCATTTTGTCGAAGAGATAAGTCTAACGAGATTAGAGAGAGCAAGAAATCAGTTAAGTCCTTAAGTTAGAAAATGAAATCTTCATCAAGGGAGTAAACATGAGTTCAATTTAGTCTGAACAATGCATGAGGATAGGGGTGAAAATGTACAAACATGGGCATTGACATTGAGATCAGAGATCAAACCAACTGAAAATGGAGGCAAAAACTACTATCACAAACCTAGTTTCGGTGATTAGTCACCAAGCAAAAGGTGGCCTTGAGGGAGATAATTATGAACAAATTTGGGTGAGGCTGCACCATTTAGGAGTAATCCTGAGAACAGGTCAGATTCCGACCTGGATTCAGGATTCATAATCCCGACTTACCCCATATCTCCGCCCTTCCTCTTTGCATAATCCTGACATACTTGAAAATTCCGCCCAAGTATCGTAGCTCCAAATTGATGTAAATGGGCTAAATTAGATGGTAGGAGGGTGCAAAATCAGTTTAAAATTGAAGAGAAATGAGGGAACAAGGAAACAAAACATGAATGAAATCAGATTTCAATCCATCAATGTGCAGATCAGATGGGACAAAGCAAGAAGTTATCCTTGAATTTCGTGATTGAATTGCTAAATGGAGTTGGAAGGAAGTGAATTGATACAAGGAAAAACTAAGTTGAAATGGATGAATCCCGACTTAGGGGTGGAATCTGCTCCCTAGTCAGGATTAGGTCCTAATCCTTACTCACATGAAATTTCCGCCTCCTAATCTAGAGAAATCAATAGGGGTAATTTAAACATGAGCTGAGTTGATGTTTCAAGGCAAAACAATGGTTTCAAATCCATGACAAGGTCAGATTCAAACCAAGTGGGGTGATGGAGTTGGAAGTCTAATTTGAGCCCAATCAAATGGTGAATTTAGAAAGATAAAAGAACAATCCCAAGAAAGGGGTGGAATCCGACCTCTTGGGATTCTTAATCCCAACATACATCTAATTTCCACCCACACTTGATCATAATCCCAACACATTAGATTTACGACCCTAAAGTTGAATGATTTTGATGTGAAATCCAAGCTCTAAATCAATTAAAATTGGAAAAAAAACGAGGTCTAAGACAAGATGACGATGAGATTTTTGGAAATCTCGATAAATATCAGAGCAAAGATTAGATTAAAAAGGCCTCCAAAATGTCCAGATGCATATTACTATTGATGAATTCCAACCAGCAATCAAAGAATAAGGATGAATGACGATTTGAACTTAGTTGATGACATTGAATTAATCCTGACTAAGGGGTGGAATCCGCCCCCTAGTCAGGATTCTTAATCTTGAGAGCACCCCAATCTCCGCCATGATGAAGTGAAACAGCAAGATGACAATGTGGGATGAAAAGATTATGTGTTGCCTTCATCAAAGGAGGGACAGTTCATGGCAAATTAGGAGAGTTTAGTTTGCCAAAATGAGGGGACAAAATCTTGACTAAGGGGTGGAATCCCCGCCCCCTTGTTGAGATTGTTAATCTCAACTTCCATAGAATCTCCGCCGCCCAAACTTAATCATGAGCAGCATCAGATCGGTGGGAGATTGGTGGGAGGTTAGAAAGGGATCGCATGATACATAATTTCAATGCTAAAACCTGTCTTTCATCCTTAGTCCAACTTGGCCTATATGGGAGCAATGCATGTTTAAATTAAATTGATTTTATTGGCCAAAATGAAGACAAGTTGGCCCAAGAAGAGACATACCTCTTCATTTTTTTAAATTGCCTATATAGGAGAGATGAAGACAATTCATTTTCTCATCAATCTTGAACAAGATTTACATCTTCTAAAGGCAGTGATTTTATGATCAAGAGGGGTGAATTTTAAGGAGTTTGGAAGGCAAAAAATAATCAGAGATATAAGTTGCTGAAAAGAGGCTGAATCTGGGCAGATACACAAACACCAAGCCTCAAAACTTAGAGAAAATTCATTTCAAATCAGAAGTTGAGGCCATTCTATATCAAAATCAGATCTTAGAATTTGCAAATAGAAAAAAATCTGGGCTTATAAACAAAGGAAATCAGAATTGAAGTAAAGGAGAAAGCTGGAAGAAACTAAAAATCAGACCTGTTTTGAGGTTTTCACACCATCGCCCCATTGCAAATGGGGACCCCCTCTTTTTGCTTTAGCAGTAGTATTAGTTGTCTTAGGTGGTCTTAGGTGGTAGCAATTTTCAAGTCTCCAAGTTCGAGAGGTGAGTTTGGGCAATTTTGGCTTGTTGGGAAGTCAAGTCTGTCTGTGATGTGTGTGGGAGCTAGGCTAACTCTGTCAGGGATATGGAGTTGAAACCAAGTGATTTGTGATGAAATGAGTTAAAATCTTTTGAAAATCCTTGTTCCAGCTTCTATTTGACCTTAGAAAGCCAGGATAGGTTCTGGGAGGTAACATTGCTTAAAGCAATGCTGAATCCTGAAATTTGGCTGTCTAGAATTTTTTTGAAACCCCCAAAAACTATAATTTTTATTATAACTCCTATGAAGCTGAAACCTATCTCAAACATCCTGACAATATTTATATAAAATATAACTTAAAGTATAAGAAACTACTTAAATGTTATATTTTATATAAATCACTTCGCTCTCTGAGCTAAAAATTGGCTAAGTTTGGATGAGTTGAGCAAGAGGTGGCAGAATTCCTTTGACCCCAAGAATTCCGCCTTGAAATTCTTGTTTCTAAAAATTCCGCCCAAGAGGAAGCATCAAATATTGATGAGATTAAGAAATCGATGGTCAAGACAATCGAAATGATGAATTTGTGAAGGTAGAGGAGAAGTTTTGAAGCATGACAAAGGCACACGAGGGATGGCGGAATTCCTCTCAGGCAAGGAATTTCGCCCTCAGTCTTTCCTCTAATCCTAAGATCTCCGCCAAAGTAAAACTTAGTTTTCTTCGTGAGATTAAGTGGCCAAGTTGTGAGGAGTGAAAGATGGTAATTCGAGGTTGATTTTTGAGCAAGAAAGGGCATGCTAATGATGGTGGAATTCCTCTCGGCCCAGGAATTCTGCCCATGATTATTCCTCTCTCACCAAGATCTCCGCCCCAATAATGAAGACAAATTTTGATGCAAATCAAATGCCTAAGTGGAGGAAATCGATCATCAACGAAGGAGGGCAATGGCTGCAAGTTGAAAAGGTTTAAAGGTAAAATGTTGAAGGCAAAGGAGAAATGTAATCAAAACCAAGTATGTAAAGGGTGGCGGAACTCCGCCCTAAGAGATTCCTTTAAATCTGATATCTTTTTGTAAAACTGATTAGTTCAACAATTTGGTGAGGCTAATGGCAATAAAGTGAAGTTGGGACTTGATGAAATCTTGAGGAGTTAAGTTTTTTGGGCCAAGAACTTGAGAATTTACCAACAAAACAAGGCCTCTAGGAGGGGCGGAATTTTCCAAAGGAGAGGAATTTAATTCTTCACATCCGAAAATCTCTGCCATGGGCTGGAAATGAAAGGAAGAGGCTAAACTTGCACAATTTAGACAGATAGCAAGGTGATTTCTCCCTTTGTCCCTTCACCAGTGGAAATTCGAATACCTTGAGGATAATTTGGAACCAATTAAGACCTTGGCGGAATTCCTCTCTTCCAAGGAATCCTGCCCAAGATTTTTTTCCTCTACTCCAAAAATCTCCGCCTTGGGGTATTTTAGCAGCAAGAGCCCCAAAATTTCAAGATTTTAAGTATTAGATTTTCAAAGCAAAAAATAACAATCTCAATCAATGACAAATCAATTCAAACAAGGAAATTTGATCCAAGGAAATTTGGCAAAGAGATGGAACAAAATAAGTGATTTATGGGCCTAAAGAACAAAATTAAATTTTAATCACCTCAATGATTAAGTCGGCCAGCATGGTAAGAAGTAAAGTTTGAATTGGAATATTTTAATTGGCCTAAAAAGGCCAAATCGGCCCAAGGAGTGGACATGCCCTTTCATTTTCTAGGTCACCTATATAAATGAGACTAACAATTCATTTGCACATCAATCCAAAACAAACATACCTCTGCTGAAGGGTAGTGAAATTATCTTGAAAGGCGGCAAACTATTTCCCAATTGGCAGCGAATTATCTTGAAGAGGAGGGATCAATCTAAGAAGAGATGGTCAACGGAGCGGCAATTTCATTGGTTTGAAATATCAAAGGATATCAATTTTACACATAAAAAGCCAGATTTTTTTCAAAAAAATCAGAGATAAAAGGGGTGAAGAGTGAAATCTGGGCATGCTACTCATTGAAAAACTCACTTATTTTCCAGATTTCAAGCAATTCAGATTCAAGTTGCAAGATTTAGATCATTTTATCAATGAAGTCAAAACTTGGAATGGGCAAGAGGAAAGAAATTTAATCTTGAACTTAAGACGATACATTTTGCCTCTTTGATTTGATGATTGATTCTTATGAACGCATTCAGTTTTCTTTCATTTCATTATTCGATGAGCTAAATGCATTTCTTTTCTCCTTTGTTTTGCAAGGAAAATATGGAGCAAGGAGGTGCTTGGAGGGGAAAGATGATGGCAAGGTCAAATTCAAACTTCAAGGAAAGAACATGCAGATGGACGCAAAGTTAGGCTCGAGGACTTCAAATGAGGAGGAGATACAAAATCAAATTATCAAAGTGCAATTTCAAAGCGAGATCAAGATGGAGTTCAAGAAAGAAAAGATGGAAGTGAGAAAATTAGGGAAATTTATCATCAACTTGAATTTCCTCCGGAAATCCAAGTTTACTTTGAAGGATCCAACCACATGAAGACTTCATCACTTCAAGAAATTCAAGATTCAAGTTTGCAAATGCAATCAAGTTCAAATCATGACAATGAGAAAATTTCTAGGAAAGAAGATAGAGAAAATTTGAGAAGATGAAGCAATTTGGGAATATGCCATCACTATTGAAGGCTTGGCAATGTTGAGTATCAAGAGATATTTTCCCATCACTAAAGGATTGATCAAGTCTACAGGATAAGGATGCTGAGGTGGCGCCTAGTTGTCTTCTACCAATCAGGAAATTCCAGTTGCACATGTTTCAATCTTATTATGCCAAGTGTACAATTTTCTCATTGGCTATCAGAAGCTTTACAATTTCTTATTGGCCCACAAGGTGGTGCCTTCATGTAATTGGTTGATATTATGGCAATGTTACCCGGGGACCTGTTTCCGGCCCTAAGCCTGAGGTTTCGAAAACGGGGATGGTTTCGAGGACAAGGGGACGGCCGGGGACGTTTCCAAGCCGTCCCCACCTAGGCAGGGAAATTGGAAACCCGTCCCGGAAACTTCAGAAACGGTCAACGCGTTTCCAGTGCCCGTTGACCGTCCCGGGGACTGTTTTGCTGTCCCCCGTTCGTCCTGGGGACTGCTTGGGGTTTCCAACGTCAAAGAAAAATAAATTAAAAAAAAACACATTTAAAGCCCATTCACGGGACCCACACGCGGGTAATAAAATATTGAAATATCAAATAAGTTAATAATATTAACATATGATATGTTATTTGTAACATATCATATGTTATAACTTAAAGTTATTTTACCTTTGTTTTTTTCATTTTTGTTAAACAGCCGCCGGATGGGTTTGGAGTCTGGACGCGACACATGCACAGCAGGTCTGGACAGCAGTGTTTACTCACAACAGCGTTTATGGTTGGAGGCCCACGTTTTCGCACAACAACGTTAACGGTTGGAGGCCTATGTTTTCGCACAGCAGCGTTTACGTTGACATTATATGATAGAATATAGTTGAACTTGATGGTGATACATTGATGCAAAGATAATTGAATCTTATAACTTTTTGTGTTGCTACAACTATGATGAATTAATTAAAATATTGTGTTGCTACAGCTATGATGAATGTAACAATGTTCAAATGTTATGAATTCAAATTCATGAAGCTACAACTATGATGAATTAATTTAAATTATTGTGTTGCTACAGCTATGATGAATGTAACAATGTTATGAATTCAAATTCATGAATATATTTGAGAAATCA
>MU223665.1:3724234-3737794 GCA_018584345.1 Thuja plicata
CACCAAGAAGAAGACCTAGTTGAGTTGCAGTTTCACAAGAAAGGAAGGAATCATTGGATAGCCAACACTGCAAGTTTGGCAACCCCCTCAAGTAGCCCAGCTCAAGTTCCAAAAGTTTCAAACGTACAAACCCCAGTGGGTCAGCCAGTTTAGGCTCTAGTCAATCAAGCAGCAATGGCTCAAGCACCATGGATTCAAAACAATGCCTCGCCCATCTCATTTCAGCAGTATCATGACTTACCGAAGAATCCACCGGGATTTTGCTCCAAGTTCTTTGTCAATGACCCCAACCGTACAGCTGAGGAGCATATCAAAGTCTTTGAAGATGCATTGTGCAACATAAGGATTCAACATGAGGATGTGGCATGTAGACTCTTCCCTTACTCATTAGCAGAAGAGCCCTATTATTGGTTTGTCAATCTACCAGTGTCATCTATAACAGGATGGCTTCAACTCAGGGAAGCATTCATAGGAAAATTTGGCATGCCCACCACACCATTGGAACTACATAGGATGTTTGTGGATATCAGGAGACATGATAAGGAGTCAATAAGTTCATTCAACAACCGTTTCCACAAGGCTTACACAAGATTACAGGCCCCTTATACAATTCAGGAGGCGGGTGCTTTGGAAGCATACTACAATGCCTTGGACAGTCAGACGACTATGTTTACTAGGATGGCAAATCCTACCCCTGCAACGTTGAATGAAGCTTATGCTAAGGCAATTGAAATAGGCAAGCAGTTGGGCCAACAAGGATTGGAACCTCAGAGTGTTCGGTATCCGAACAATCCAGTTCCACAGCTCGCATACCAGGCGCCCATGAATTAGTTGGTGGTCCATCCAGGACCTTCGTTGTCTCAAATATCGCCACCCATGCCAGTCTATTTGCAAGGAGCAAGTACATCCATGAGAACACAAGAAGAAAAGGATGAAATGAAAGAGTTAGTCGAGCAAGTAAAGAAGCTGTCTACAAAAGTTACTTATTTGAGAAATCAGAATAATCAGCTCCAAGCTACCCAAAGGAACAATCAAGGAAGTTACCAGGGAAATAATTATCAAAGTGGAAATTATCAAGGAGGGTATCAAAGGAATAACTACGATGGGGGATACCAAAAGAATTATCAAGACAGAGATTACCAAAGAAACAATCAAGGTGGCGAATACCAGAAGAACAATCATAATAACAACCATTAAGGCGGTAACCATTCACAAGATCAAGGAAACAACAATCAATCTAACCAAAGGAAGACATGGAACACCGGCCCGAACAATGGGAATGTGGTGTCGCCCCTTGATAGTCAAGCCCCAACGGACAGTAGACCAGTGGAGAGGATATTTCTAGCCGAGTTTGCCTTGTCTCAATATTGTAGATTCCATGAGACTGATCAACATTCGGAATTAGGATGTGCTGAATTCAAGAAGGCTTCTAACTTGTTTCAGAAGGTGGTAGATGAGTCAATTAATCAAGAGGACATCACGGTCATAGGATATGAAATTGTTCCATCTACGAGGATATTTATCGTAGAAGCAGAGGATAGATTAAAAACGGCTTTCACCACGAAGTGGGGAACATTCGCATACAGAAGAATGCCTTTTGGCCTGATCAACGCAGGTGCAACATTCCAAAGGGCTATGGATTATGCTTTCAAGGACTTAAAGGACAAGTGTATCATTATCTACATGGATGACATCACAGTATTTTCAAAGAACAGAGAAGATCATATCCTAGATTTGAGGAAAGTTTTTGTAAGATGCAGGAAATTTGGAGTTTCTTTAAATCCGAAGAAGTGTATGTTCGGAGTTACCGAAGGAAGACTCCTAGGACATATAATTTCGGAGAAAGGAATCATGATAGATCCAGAGAGAGTGGAGGCAATTTCCAAACTCAGCCTACCAGCTAGCAAGGAGCTCAAGTCATTCTTTGGCAAGATTAATTTCGTAAGAAAGTTCATATCCGCATTTGCAGAGATAGTTAAGCCAATGAATGACATGTTAAAGAAGGATGCAAAGATGGATTGGACTCTAGCAACGAAGAAGGCTTTTGAAGAAATAAAACAAGCTATTGTCAATGCCCCAGTTTTGGTTAGTCCGGACCATGAAAGGCCTTTCAATATATACTCTTTTGCCTTTGATCATGCATGCGCTGCTATCTTAACACAAAAAAACGAAGAAGGTGAAGAGCACCCGATAGCATTCATGAGTGCACCTTTCAGAGAAGCTGAGTTGAATTATCCAAACGTGGAGAAGCAAGCTTATGCCTTGGTGAAGGCCACAAAAAAGTTCAGGCATTACATCTTGAGGAGCAAAGTCAATGCAATTGTGCCGGACATAACCGTAAAGACCCTTTTAATGCAAAACGAACTTGGGGAGAGAAGAGGAAAGTGGGTCGCCACTATCCAGGAATATGACATAGAAATTCAATCGATGAAGTTGGTTAGAGGTCAGCAGTTGGCACAAACCATGGCATCAGAAGGGCCTGGACTTGTGCAACAAGTTTATGAATTGGAGGACGTGCGTCCTGATGAATGGTACCAGGATATAATCAATTATTTGCTAAATCATCGGTGCCCTTCACATTTGAATCCAGTACAGAAGCGAGCTTTGAGATTCAAATCTAAAAGGTATATGTTGCAAGGCGTAGTCTTGTACAAGCAAAATCACGAGGGAATATATTTGAGATGCGTCGGAAGGGACTTCAATCTTAGAGATAAAAAGTGACTTAATAATTAAATCAATAACGATTTAATTAATAAGTGAAAATACCTTTTTACTCTAACAATTACCAACAAATCACATTATTTCACTGAGCGAGTATCCATGGTAGAAGGAACCTTGAATTCATTTCATGATCTTAATTTGCAAGCTTAGCATGAGAAGTGACCTTATTCAAGAGAGGGTTGACTATCTAAGTGTTCCACTTTGAAACATTGGGTGTTCGATTCTGATTTCATACCAAGTAAACTTTCAGATTTCCTTAATATTTATGCTTATCATTTTGTGAGCCTGATAAAATTTCCCTTTTGTTTTTGCAAGGTAATCTATGAAAAGGGAGAAGCTTGGAGAGCATGGAGATGATGGCAAGGCCAAATTCAAGACTTCAAGCAAGGAGAGAACAAATGGGCGCTACAAGAACAATTTCGAGAATTCGAGGCAAGCAAGATAGTTCAAGAATGAAAGCTAAAAAGAGGATTCTAATCCAAGTTCAAGATCAAATTATGAAAATGGATATCAAAGAACAAGTCATGCAAGAAAATGATCAAGGATACAAGTGAAAGAAGATTATCGCCAACTTGAATTTCCTCTAGAAATCCAAGTTCACTTTGAAAGAGCCAAATGCATGAAGGCTTTATCACTACAAGCAAGTTCAAAATCATGGCAATAAGAAGATTTTTAGAAGATGAAGCAATTTGGGAATATGCCATCACAATTAAAGGCTTGACAATGTTGAGTATTAAGAGATATTTTCTCATCATCAAAAAATATTGATCAAGTCTATGAGATGAGGATGCTGAGGTGGCACCCACTTGTCTTCAACCAATTAGAAATTTTCAGTTACACATGTTCAAGCACATTCAATCATATTATGTCAAGTGTACATGTAAAAGGCACCTAGTGCCTCTACCTAATCTATTTTCTCATTGGCTCTCAAAAGCATTATAATTTTTTGATTGGCCCAAAGGGTGGCGTCTTCATGTAATTGGGTGATAGTGTGGCAATCCTAATTAGGGTTTGTAATGGATCAATCTCGGTCCTTAATCTTGAATGTAATATGCCATCACATTTAAAGGTTTGACAATACAAGAGATGTTTTCTCATCATCAAAAGATATTGATCAAGTTATGAGATAAGGATGCTAAGGTGGCACCCACTTGTCTTCAACCAATCAGAAAATTCCAGTTACACATGTTCAAGCACATTCAATCATATTATGTCAAATGTACATGTAAAAGGCACCTAGTGCCTCTACCTAATCTATTTTCTCATTGGCTGTCAAAAGCATTATAATTTTTTGATTGGCCCAAAGGGTGGTGCCTTCATGTAATTGGGTGATAGTGTGGCAACCCTAATTAGGGTTTGTAATGGATCAATCTTGGCCCTTGATCTTGAATCGATCTTGGCCCTTCATTGTAATTGAGCAACTATAAAAGGCCAAGGCCTTCTCATTTGTAATAGTTAGCACTAGAGAGGAGATTAATTAGATTAGAGGTAGAGTAGGAGAGGAGACTTGTTAAAAAGTGTTGCCATAATGCTATCAAAGTAATTGTTGATTCATTGTTGGTCTTTATGGTGGATTACATGTGTTTCTTTGAAGTGTTGCATGGTTTGTTCATTTCTCCATGTTGATTAGAAACAATTTTTAGTTGAATGGAAGACATTTTGGATACATTTTTGGTGAACTTGCTTAGACCAAACCACTAGCTACTTGCTGATTGTAAGTTTGCCTTGTGTGGTCGAATGACATAATTATGAGCTTTACTTAGACTATAACTTGCACACTGATATGCATCATTGGATGGTGTTAATGAAATTGTGATAGTTTGAACATCTTACATCTACCTTGAGAGATTGCACTAGCTTGGTTGATGTCGATGGCTAAACGAAGTCTAGTAGAGTCACAAAGACATCCACAGTTTCTTGCATTTTAGGAGTAGATTAGCTTTCTAAACCCTTTCCTTTGCAAGTCGTTTGGTTGGAAGTGATTGAAGAAGTTTAAATCTAGTTGATATCCATTGATTGAACAACGTAAGTCCCTTTGTGATAACTAGCATATCACATCATTAAAACTGAGTGAAAGTACACGATAAGAAGGATCCTTGGGGTTGTCTCATTTGATCATACAATCCAAATACATTGTTTGTCATATGAGCATCCTTATTCAAGGGAGGATTTGATATTTGGTGTTTCATCTCAAAAAATTAAGTGTTTTGTCTTGTATGTTGTAGTGGAACAAAACTCACATCAACACGGCCTTGTTAAAAGCATTTATTTGAATTTGGATTTAAGGTTTATTTAACACTTTATTTATTTGCTTAAAGAAACATTAGCAAATATAAGAGCCAAGACAAAACTAACCGGAGACATCACAGTCTGCCTGTTTTGGATGTTGCTTGTCCTCAAACAACTTCAGATTTGGATCCACACCTCCCCACATTACCTTGTCTGTGTCCTCATCAGAGATTACCTCTATATAGTGTATCTGTTCTTTTCCCAAACACCTATGACTTGTTTGCCATGCTTCTCTGCATCTGAAGCATAACTTTTTCCTTAGCAATTTGTTTTTAGGCACCTCCACTTGATTGGGCTTAGGAGGAACTTCTTTGGAAGGTAGCACACTATTTTGAAAACATTTCCTTATTAGTATAGAAGATGCTTTTTCAATCTATTCATAGTCATTGCAACTTCAAAATTTAGAGTTCTTTTGATGGCTTCTACAATGAGCTCAAATCAAATGCCCTTAATCAACCTTTAAGGGGTTTAGCTAGGCCTTCTACAATGAATACTATAAGTCTCTTCCTTGACACATCAGTAATCATCACTGCAAGCATCTGAAATTCCCGTACATAGTCTTACACCTTACTCTTTCGCTTCAGCTGTGCTAACTCTAAAGTGAGTTTTTGGATCCTTCCCATTGAACCTCTCTATCAACCTTTGGCTGAAGTCTTCCAAGGCAGTGATTGAATCATGCCCTTGGGTTACCATGCCACGATACACCATTCGTGAGCCACTCGTTCAAGATGCAATGTGGCAAATTTGATAGCCTACTTTTCAAACATTGGATTCAAGGAAAAATATGTATCTAATTTCTTCAACCAAGCCCTTGTTGGGGAATTACCGACACCATCAAACGTAGGAGTGGTGTTTTTTCCCAAACGGTGCTGAATGTCTTTCCTCTCTTCATACCTTGTCCTCCTATGCCCAGTTGTTTTCTTCATCTCATAGAAGCTCCTTAAGGTCATATCTCTGCGTATGGCAGGGCTTAAAGCATAGTATGTATCATGAAATCTTGTCATGTCTTCCTTTGAGTCAGGTTGTTCTTCCTCAATACTTACTGCTTTTTCCAAAAAATTGGCCGTGAAAGTTCTTGTGTTTGCTGAGGCTTTCTCATCACCAGCTGAAACTTTCTCACCACCAGAGTTACTCCCTTCAGCTCCATTTTGTATAGGCCTTCCAGCACTTAGTTGCTGTTTCATTCCTCTTAAAAGTTGAACTGTCTCCATCATGGTATCCTTCATGTTGGTATCGATCTCTCTTATCTCCCTGATAAATTATTGGGGATTTGCCTCTTCCCTGTCACGAATGGCTTTGTTCTTTTCTCTTTGCTGGTATCTATGATCCCTGTCACTCATTAATCTGCAGGCTAGCAGGAAGGTGGCTCTGATACCGCTGAAATACACCACTGAAATACTTGCAAATCTAAACCATAAACTGATTTACAGACTGAGAAACACCATGCATAAATATTTGCACATCTCACCAATAAACTAATTCTCAGATTATAAAGTTAGTAAACAATACTTCCAGATTATTTGCCCTCAAAACAATAATCAGATATCTTTATTCATGAAACTAGTCTTAGAATGTATATATGTGATTGCTTATGACAAAATACGAATATAACTAGGACTCTGAAATTTAAATATAAAAGGGGCCACTTGAGAAATAATTCACCCTCCCTGTTGTGCACTGCTGATCGCCATGAAGGAGATGGATTGAGATTGTATTTCAGAGTGCAAGCAGTAGCATATTTTCTATCTTCAACCCGTGCTCAAACAAGGTCCCAACCTCTCCTATGATTTGCAGTGATGACCTCAGCCTTGTGCTGGATTTGACTGTGACTTCTGTAGGCTTGCTGTCGTCAAGGACGCGCAACAAGACTATGAATGCAGTATGCTTGGATGCGCCTTAGGTTGGCATATGTAAAGGCATCAATATTCTAAACCAAAAATTTGACAAGGTTTGCATTCTGTTAATGGTCCCTTACAGGTTGGTGTCTGGAAAAAAAGTGCATTTGTTTAATGCATCTAGTGTATAAACTCGTCCATGCCTTCTCCTTCAACAACAATTCTATATATAGTTATACACAACCTGTCCAAGGTTGGCCACAGGCAAAATTGCCACAAGGTCAGCTTGAGAGGAAAACAAGACAAGTCGGCCTTGTCAAAAATTAAAATTATTGATAATTGTATTTATTATAACATGGATTTAAGGTTTATTTAAAACTTTATTTATTTATTTAAAGAAACATTAGCAAATATAAGGCCGACACAAATCTGTCATGCATATCAACAAGAAATAGAAGGCTCTATTCCTACAATTCATACATGGCTATAATTAATAAAAATTGGATGTGGAGGAATTCACATTCAGGTTATAACAAAAAGATATGACATTGTATCCATTATTAATAATGAAAAGACAGATACTAAAACTGGACGTCTTACTAGAGCTTGTCTTTAATTGTCAGAAAAGAAATCACCACCCACTCAACTTTCCCCAACTCTATTAGAATAATATTGTCATAGTTAATCGTTTAATGGTCAATGTATCTTTAGTTAAGTTTAGATTCTTTCTATTTCCGTTTTCAGTTAACGATTGCTTCTTTTAGAAACATCGTGTTTGTAATTCCTTTATATGGAGTTTTTTTTTTTTTTTTTGATGGAGGGTTTAGGAACCCGATACGGGCCCACACGTGCCTCTTTGGCTTAGAGCCAAGGACTGAGGAGCATCCCCGCTGACAAATTCGCCTGGGGCACGATCCCAGCCTCATCCCTTATGATGTCGGGCCTTGCACTCGGCAAGACTTGATCCTTGGTGGGCTCTTTGTGAACCATTTAACTTCACCAGTAGACCAAGGGCCCATTGACTATATGGAGTTTTCAATCTCCATTGGTTAATACAGCGAATTACCATTTCAAACCCTACCACATCCAACCTTTCTCTTCTCCAAGATTGTGTCTCATCCAGAAAATAAAACTCTGCCCACTAAAGGCGAAACTCCTATTGAAATCTAAAAAAGAAAATCGAGTGCTCCCAAAATAACTGCACAATTGCTACCGCTATAGGCTGTTACAAAACAAAATTCAACACAAACTAAATAAAAGGATTTGACAGGAGAGTAGGAGACCCTGCCATAAGGAGTGGGGTTACATCATCCTCCCCATGCTTTAAAACAAGTTTGAATCTTCTATTTCAAAAAAGTCAGACTATGTTGCCACTAGTACGAGGGTGCAGTTCTTCCAGTAGTGCTTTCTTCAAAGTATTCTCCTGGGATCCTTTAGCTCAATCTGAACCACTTCTAAAGCTTCCAACCCAGGTTCTTCCGGTGTCAGGATTCTAATGTTGATTCCACCATTTCATTGCAAAGGCAAAGCTAGGTAAAGACGCTAATGCAGTGCTGGCAAAATAATCACTACAGCTACCATAATCACTACAACTACCACCAATAGATCTGAAATTCTTCCCCATGTTCCAATCGTACTTCATATCCCCGCTTTCAAACTAAGTTTGGCAGTTGCCTATGACCAAACTCTTGATCACATTCTGGGAAGATCTTGTATAATTGAGCTCATACTCCCACAATTCACAATCTAATGAGTGAAGACCACAGTAACTGGAACTTCAAAATCTTTGTCTTGAGGTGCACTTGTAATCTTGCTAGTTGAATCTTGTTGCAGCTCCACATCAAATTTTGGTTTTACCTTGCTGTTTAAATCTTATGAAACGTGGTGATGAGTTCCCTTCCCCAAAACCTGGCATCCCTGTCCCTTTGTGGTTTTGGGGACAGTGGGACACTGAGGGGATGTCCCGCACCCGCCCCCCATGCCTGCTCAATCTTCCGAAACACCAGGAAACATCCATATGAGAATCAAACCAATATTTTCAAATTTCAAATGTATGAGAATAAAATATATGAGAATTCAAACAGCTATTCTGATTTCAAATGTATCACAGTCAAATTTATTCAATGAAATACAAATTAAAAGTTACAAATTTTTATTAGTTTCATTTTCCGAATCATGTCAAGTCCGAGTCTCAATACTATGCTCGAAAAGTTTCATTCTCGAGTTTTGAAATTAAAAAAAAGGCACCATTTAATTTCTTTGTATGATTGTACTTTATTTGCTCTGAAAATGTTTACTATTTGGCGCCGACCCTTGTGGCTACCATTGGATGATCCACTCCTGCCAAAGGGTGATAGTGACTCATGGCTCTGAGTCTTCGGATATTGATGGCCTGAATGAGGCCTAGTTTCTTAGACTGTTGTATTTTGATATTTGAGACTTCTGGATACATGTTTGAGACTTCAAGATATTGATAGACCATGAGTTTTTGATGTTTGAGACTGCTGTTATAATGCTTTATTGAAATTTATTACGCTGTTATAGTATTGCTTTCATGATTTATTTCTAAGTTGCCAGTTCGGGTTTGGGTTCAAGTTCGGGTTCGAAGAACCGGTTCGCCGGTACGGCAACATTTTGAAATGGGGTTTGGGTTTGTTTGGGTTCGTTAGTACAAAAACATGTAAAAATTATACACACACATGTATGCAGCCTAGAAGCAGGAATTAAGATTAGAATGCCACAGTATCATAAAAACAACAAAAACACTATAAACTTGTAATCATAGCATCATATCTATTATCAACAAAAAAAATTTCAAAATAATATTGAGTTCAAGTATCATTGTTTTGACTTTTAAGTTTTAACAATTAGAACTTTATACTAAGTTTCAATCATCTAATGGATTTTCCAAATCTTCATCTTCTTCTTCTTCATCAAAGACATTAATTGATTCACAAACAATGCCAACGCCAATGGGATCAACTGCACTAATAACATTCTCGCTTTCTTAGTTCTCAAATGCTTATTACTTTTTCACTGTACAAAGAGCTTCTTTGTTTGTAATTAACATCCTACTTGAAAAATGTTATAAAAGTAGCTTGCAATTCCCTTCATATATTGAAGATATTGTTTAATGTTTAAAATATGATTTATCACTATAGAGAGCTTCCAATTAATCAGACAGGGGTCATCATCAACAATTGGATATAAAAATTTCTCTGGAAGAAATCTTGAGGGCTAGTTTAATTTGATGTAATAAATATCTGAACTTCAGCAAATTTTATTTTGTAATATTACAGATCTTATTCAAATTCTGTAATAATTGTTTTCTGCACTAAATTGTAGAATGTTTCTCAGTGGAACTGTACCTGGTTCGCACTTGGTCTGCTTGGGTCTGTCCTAGTTCGAACTAGGTTCGGCTTGGAGGAACCAGCCTGCCTGGGTTTGAACCCAGGTGGAACCCATAGGCGAACAGGGACCAGGACCAAGGACTGGTTTGAAATTCGCCTAGTCCGGAGGGCCCAGGGGGAGAATTGGGTAACTTAGATTTATTTACATTTTGATATTGTTGTTATCAATTATTGACTATATCTCTCTCTATAATATATTATTATATATTGAAAAATTCACACACACACATTTAAAAATTTGTATACCGCCTTCCCTTGCCCTCCCCTAAGAATGGCCCTCTAGGAAACCTCCTAAAAATGCATCCCCTACCATCCCCTCATCCCTGTCCCTGAAACGCCGTGGAACATAGTTTAAATGATTTGCTTCTTCTGCTCCCAAATTTGCTTCCAACTCCCTTCTTGGTTGACTTGGAATTTTTCATTTTCTCCTTAAGCTCCAAACTATCTCTTGACACACCTGTAATGTTCTTAGTTGAATTTTGTTGCAGCTCCACATCAATTTTTGGTTGTACCTATGCCTCTTTTGCTCCTGAATCAGTCTCCAACTCCCTTCTTGGTTGACCTAGAATTTCACTTTTCTCGTCAAGCTCAAGTCTGGTTTTTGCTAGACAATACAAAGTTGCCACTTCAAATGCTCCTTCCTCTTCCTCTTTCCGTGGTTCAAGAGGAGATGTCTTCTTCCTCCATGTTGTACTTCAGAAGCAGTCTCCCAGTCATGATAGATAACCCTCCAATCATATTGCTAGGGTCTTGCCAATACCAAATGATGTACATCTATTGGCACCATATCACATGGCATTTCATTCGCGTAAGGACCAATTTCGAAAGCAACAAAACAAGATTTATGCACAAGTACACTATGAACCTTCTTCAACCACACATCTTGTAATGGTCAGATTTTGGAATAAAAACAAGCTATAATTTGCCAACCATTTCTTTACTTTCTAGATTGTTGATTTGTCCACTATCTATGACCATCATGCACACCTTGTCCTAGCACTTGCATTTTGTTTAGAAGATGTGCTTTCTCCAATAATTATCTTCAAGGGCCTTATTGTTCCTAAGATATAAAGGTTCTTTCCTATAGTAAATTCTCTCTTATCCCTACTTCAATCTTTTCTGTCAAAGCTTTGCTTTCTTCTTGGGCTACCATCACCTTCTTATGGTTTGGAGGACAGTCTATGGACTGAGTCTATGGACTGAAGGGTTTCTCTTCTGCCTTTAAGACATATTCATAAGCCTTGTCTACAATAGGTACTTTCCCTAAAGAAAGTTCATCATAAAATTGAAACTTAAGGCCATCGACATATCAGGATGCAGCTATCCCGTTTCTCTGTAGTATATTTGTTCAAACTTGAAGCCTTATAAATTGCTCAGTATAAACCTACATTGGCTTATCCATTTGTTTTGTGTTCTGATTTTTTTTTAATAATTTTAGCTGGTAACCAGAAGGTAATAATTGAGCTCTCAGATGTTTTAGCATAATAGGCCATAACTTAATTTTTTTTGTTTCCTTGTCTACTTGAACTCTGCATGTTCTCCCACTGTAGAGCTGCATGCGACTTCAATTTGGATGTTGTGATTTTCACTCTTTTAGGATCATCCTCGTCAATGTCTTCTATCTCAAAATACTTTACCAACTCTTGGGTCTAGTTTAAAAATAAATCTGGCCTTGAAGTTTGATATATTGACTTTTACCTTGGAACCTTGTATGGTCACAACTTCAATCAACCACTTCAAAGAGTCTACTGCCCTAGCAACATTTTTTAGGTCCTCATGTTTCTTTTAGACTCATTGGATTGTAATCTGACTGATCCACCTCAATACAGCCACCTGCTCTGCTTCCCAGATTGCTTGTCTCATCCAGAACAGAAAAAAATTGCCCGTGAAAGACAATTCCTATTGAAATCTAGAAAAGAAAACCAATTTCTCCAAAAGCTAAGTTACCCAGTTCGCCCCCTGGCCCTCGGACCAGGCAAATTTCGAACCAGTCCTTGGTCCTGGTCGCAGTTCGTCTGTGGGTTTGAACCTAGGCAGGCTGGTCCGTCCAGCCGAACCTAGGTCAAACCAAGGTCGAACCAGGGCAGACCCAGGCAGACCAAGCGCAAACTAGGTACAGTTCCACTGAGAAACATTCTATAATTTAGTGCAGAAAACAATTATTACAGAATTTGAGTAAGATCTTTAACATTACAAAACAAAATTTGTTGAAGTTCATGTGTTTATTACATCAAATTAAACTAGCCCTCAAGATTTCTTCAGTGAAATTTTTATATCCAATTGCTGATAATGACCCCTGTCTGATTAATTGGAAGCTCTCTATAGTGATAAATCATATTTTAAACATTAAACAATATCTTGAATAGATGAAGGTTGTTGCAAGCTACTTTTATAACATTTTTCAAGTAGGATGTTAATTACAAACAAATAAGTTCTCTGTACAGTGAAAAAGTAATAAGCATTTGAGGACTTGGAAAGCGAGAATGTTAATGGTGCAGCTGATCCCATTGGCATTGGCACTGTTTGTGAAGAAGAAGATGAAGGTTTAGATAATCCATTAGATGATTGAAACTTAGTATAAAGTTCCAATTGTTGTAAGTCAAAACAATGATACTTGAACTCAATATTATTATTTTAATATTTTGATGTTGATAATAGATATGATGCTATGATTACAAGTTTATAGTGTTTTTGTTGTTTTTATGATACTACGTGGCATTCTAATCTTAATTCATGCTTCTAGGTTATATATATATATATATATATATATATATATATATATATATATATATAATTTTTACATGTCAAACTCAAAACCCATTTCAAAATTTTGCCGCACTGGCGAACTGGTTTTTCAAACCCGAACCGGCAACTTAGCGGCCAAAAGGGACAGCTTCCGCTTCCCCTAAATAAGCGCACAATGGTCGCCACTACTGATGAAGGGTGCTCCCCTTAATGCCACAAACACATAACAGAAAAAGAGAAGCAACAACAATTTGCAAGAACAGAAAATGGGCTTCTTATTATCTCCACAAATGTGGAATTACAAACTTTCAGAATTACAATATGCAAAGCCACATGGGCATTCCCCTTACAATGTTCAGTAGGACAAAGCCTCAAATTATTACCCCGATCTACCCCGAATTGTCCCGAACTGCCTAAGACAACACTACGAGCTTTCTTTATATAGGCAATTTCCACCGCCCGAGAAGGTTCCAAAAATTTAGCCCTTAGGGCCGACCAAACTTAGAATTATTTTATTTTTCAATTTAGTACATCAAAGTCGGCTCAAAATAACTTTTGAA
>MU223665.1:3743387-3754823 GCA_018584345.1 Thuja plicata
ACTTTACTGGCAGGCTGATATGACTGAGATGAACCTCCACATGCAAAATCAGAACATTCCGAGATCGTATGACCAACTTACTAAAAATAGCAAGTTTCCATAAATAGCAGCTCTGCACAAGGTAGCCTTTATTGAAAAGAAAACAGAAATATTTTTGGGTGATGCAAGATTGCCCTTACACCCAGGATGCCCCTGCATCAACTACAGACTGTTACAAAACAAAATTCAACACAAACTAATTAAAGGGAACTGATGGCAGAGTGTGGAACCCTGCCAAAGAGGCACTAAGATGCATGGAAACACCCATAGTAATCTCTGCAATGATCTGAAGGCACTGAGATGCATGGAAACACCCATAGTAAGAGGAAATAAAATGGAGGAGCAGATATCACAGCATATAGAGCGGTTACATGCTCAGGTTGTGAAGGATTCTCAGATATGATCTGCTTAGCTCCTTAGATCATGGAAACCTCAGCCTATTGGTTAAGGATTGCCGATAATCAAGAATGTAATGGGACTGAGTTGATGAGGGTAGCCACTTCTTGCATGCACCTATGGTCCCTGTTTCTCTCTTGATCTAATCTGTGTCATTTCTAGAATGAAAACGAGAGATAAAAGATGGATACAGTTTTACAGAATATTTAAAGTAAAATCAGATTGGAACACCCTTTTTTCTTGTCAGAGAGGTGCTAATGTGTTGAAAAATCCCTGTTTTTGAGTTGAGTGTTTTTGTTTAAATACAAGTGTACGAACTGCTGACATTAAAAGTTAAGAGAATGGTGCTGTAATAACTGCTCTCTAATAATACTGCCATCTTATCCTGTGGACTCCTTCACATCTCTGTACATGGACAAGCTATCTGAATTAGGAAAGAGTTAGGCAAATGCTATGTGAGTGTGAGGTGGAGTAGACAATTCTGGAGGGTAAATTTGAATTTCAACTAAGCAGTCTTTTTCCTGCCCCTGTTCTTTCACATAATAGAAATTTATAGGATAGTAAAGCTTTTTGGTAATATTATCTAGTTTTTATGGGCAGCTGATTATCTCAGGTTCAAACAATCTAGTTGCTCATTTGTTTTTTTCCTAAAGCATATTGTTGTTTCCAGCCCTGGACGACAGTGCTTTCTACAATAAATAAATAAATTAATAAAATACTTAAAGTACGATCAATTAATTGTCATTGCTATGGTTGTAGGGCCGCAGAAGGAAATCTTTCTTGGGGATAAATCAGCAAACCAAATGTTAGAATTTTTCAATTAATTAGTAAAATATTAGGAAAAGTTGCCGCAGAAATCAGAAATGAACCCGGAAACCCTAATTTTAGAAAAAACTCAGAGTTTTCCCCCTAATTGCGATCCAAAAACTATTTCTGCTACAATGGTTAGCGCAGGTGCACACACACACACACAGACACGCACCTAGACACACACACAAAGACACACCCAGACACACAGAGACGTAGACACACAGACACAGATGCCCACACCACACACACACAGGTAGATTAATTCTTGTTCAGCAATGGAAGTTGACAGAGAAACACACAGGCACAGGCGGATTCAGCAACGGAAGTTGACAGAGAAACATACACACACAGATGCGCACACACACACAGCGCGGATTAATTCTTGTTCAGCAACGGAAGTTGACAGAGAAACACACACACACAGACACACACACAGACAGGCACAGAGACACACATAGACACACACAGGCGGAGTAATTTTTGTTTAGGAACGGAAGTTGACAGAGAAACACACGCATACACACGGAGATGCAGAGAAATTTGCATTCAGCAGCAGAAGTTGACAGAGAAACACCCCCTCCCATACACAGACGAAGAGTAATTTTTCTTCAGCAGCAGAAGTTGACAGAGAAAAACACACTCATACACAAAGGCGGAGTAATTGTTGTTCAGCAGCAGAAGTTGACAGAGAATTTTTGGTGTCGAACTGAATCCGTTATAATGTAGTTAGCAATTCTTTGAGACAAATCGCTGGGAGAGTGAAAAAAGAAAAACTTTATGGGTTTGGGCAACTAAAGGCTTCTAAGAACAGGGTAAGGTGGTAAAAATCCGATTAAACTACGCAAACGAAATGTAAAGATATTAGAAAATAAACGACATAAGCAAAAGGAAAGAAAAAAGTACAAGATACAAATACAAAACAAGATAGAGTAAATCTTTGCAGCAAATATATGAAGGGAAGAATGGTTAGATTAGCTCTATTATAGGATTTGCATATAAAAGCTTGAATGGAATTTCTTACTTCCTTACTGCTCTTGAGCCTCAGTCTCTGCCTCTTTACAATTCTTGTTTTTCTTTTACGTGCACTCGACCAGCGCCAACCTGCTGCGTTCATACAAATACATGTATTTGTTACAGCAAATCCAACACCAATATATTGGAACTGCGGTGTAGCGGGCGGGCAGGCGGGCAGCGCGCTGTAGAGGACGTCAATGGAATCAATTACGCGTTGGGGAGAAAGTCAAAGTTCGGGTGTTAAGGCGAGTTTGAATTTATTATTTAACAGCTTTAAGTAAGCTCTGTTCACAAAACACTCTATAAAAAGGAGAGGTTGTAGGGGAGAGGGCCCAATAGTTGATCGGCTCTGTTCACAAAACACACTCTAGAAAAAGGAGAGGTTGTAGGGGAGAGGGCCCAATAGTTGATCGGGGTCTAATAGTTGATCACTTATTTGTGAATATATTATCCATTCGTATCACATATTTTTACTATATATTGTAATTAAATAATCTACATGTAAATCAAAAAAATTCTAAATGTTGATAAAAATGGGTCAATACTTGAACACATGAGAACCTATAAATGTTATATTAAAAACACATAAATAAATTGAAATAAATAACTTTTTGTTTCCAATAAAATATCATAGCTATCTATTATATGTGTGTCACTTAGAAATTAATATGCTCACTTAGAAATTAATATGCTCACTTAATAAAATAAGATGCCCACTTAAACAAGTATTGTTATTTTAGTGTACAAATAATATTCTTATATGTACAACTTTTGGGTACCAATGTATATGCATTAGAGTATTTCATATTAACAAATTTTCTTATGAAAAATATAAAAGGTTAGCCCTCACGACAACTGGTCCCTCTCCCTTAAATGCCTTGTATTTTCCCATGAAATGTGTGAGATTGTCAAAAAGTTTAAGTGTTCAACTATTGGTCCCTTTGCGTTGGATATACGTTGTATATTGTATAATAATGTGTTATTTTTATAACAACAAATATTTTTTTGTGTTGAAGTATTAGTCCTTTTATGTTGGATATAAAAGTTAGGTATAACAAATATTTATGATTGCTAATAGGTATTTGGTCCATTTAAGTTGCATATATGTTATATTTTATATAGAAATACAATATTCTACTAATAACAAATGACATTTTTAAATTCAACTACAAGGGATTATTAGATTAAGTTTTGGTCGAATCTTTAAAAAGTCATTTTTTGGACACGTTTCACTAGGCATGCTATTTTAACGAGTTGTGTGATGAGTCACACCTTCAAACCTTAGTTGTAGATAGTTAAGTGTCCATTTTACATTTCTCAAAAAAAACAAAGGTCTTACGATATTCCATGCAACGACTACATGTTGACGAAGTTAGCCCTCATGACTACTGGTCCCTCTCCCCTATGTCCTTGTAATCACAATCTCTCGTTAGGGATAGGAAGGATCAACGTCTATGCGGCACATGCCGCAAAACAACCCATTTAATGTAATTATTAATTAATTAAAAAAAGAATTCAAACAGAATAAATATATAATATTTTTAGTTAATTAATAATTACACTAAACAAGACTTTTGGGTGTTGCATATAGAATGGTATGACGAGGTGCATGGCACCATTGTATTATTAACTAGCAATGGCACCTTGGTGTGCAATGGGCACGCCGAAGATATATTAAAGATCAATTATGAAAAGGAGAGAAAAATAACATTACTCTCTGATTTCATTACTAATAGTATTGATTTTTTAAATATAAATTTTGTTCATCTGATTACAAGCATAATTTTCTATGTCTGTCTTTCTAACCTTGAAATTATTAGTTATAATTGCCTAATTTGAATTAAAAAATTATTTAATTCAACTAGATAAAACCCTTTCATTATCGCATTTCACATTCACTCAAAATAGTTTACCTGATTGAATATTATGGTTCTACTTCTGTAGGTTTGCTATTTTATGTCAAACTTTCACCTGCACTAACCCTGCGCTGACATTTGAATATGCATTTTCTTTCTCCATTTGAAATTCATTGTTCATCTGAATCAATTTGCAGATTGAAGGGTTTGCTTTTTCTTTTGTCCACTGAACATTTGCAGAGGCATTCTCAATATTGTCTTTCATGATATTTGTTTTGCCCATGAAAACATGGGTTTCCTCCTTTAATATCCTTTATATAGTGCATCCAATGATCCACAGGCACCAAGAAAACACATTCATGAATTGCAATATGTACATCCATTTCTTGTGAAACACACATAACAACTAATAGCATTTGAAAGGATTCCAAAATGCTTCATTACTTTGAGGACCCTGAGAGCTTCTCTGCAAAAATCTGCAATCTTTTCACTTCATTCTTTGGGATGACATCTGATTGAGGGATTCTGGAAAAAAGGTTCAGATACATGTTGATGTGTCTTTAATTTACAATTTGTGCATTTTTAGTCATTATGACATTTTATATGTTATATAAAGTAATTTGATATTTTTAAGTAATATTATAATTATCTATTTTATTTATTATTATATTTGATTATAATAAGTAAAAAATATATAGAAAAAGTCTAAGGGATTAAGCTTAATAGGTTAAAATATTGAGTTCTCATTGTCAAGATCCAAGTTCAATATTTAATATGAAATTTTAAGTTGTGACTCTTAATCTTCCATATGTAGTTTTTGATTTGGTTGTTCCAAAATAACTAGTATTAGTCACATTTTGTGTTGAAAATAGTTTCTATTAAGATCACATTATTTATAAATTTAATTAAATTACATTAAATAAACTAGTTTATAAATTACTACATAATATTAAGAAATCTAAAAGACAAGACTAAATACAAACCATACCCCACTTGCCTCAAAATTTAAAAAAAGAATATATAGTTTATTTAATATTTAATATTTTGTTAAAACTATAATTTTATTTTTTTAATTTATTATATTTAAGCAATTAAAATTTTATTGATTCATTTGATTTAAAATTTCAATTTTTATGTACCTCTCTCTCTCTGAAGTTATCTCTCCCTTTACCACTCTATCTCTTTAATTTCTTCTCTCCCTCTTCCTAAGTCACTCTATTTTTGTCTCCCTTCCTTTACCTCTCTATCTCTTCATCTATTTGTCCCCCTTTTTTCTCTCACTCTTTTTTTATCTCCACCTGTCTTCCTCTTTTCTCCCATTTCTAGAAATCTCTCTCTCTCTCTCTCTCTCTCTCTCTCTCTCTCTCTCTCTCTCTCTCTCTAATTAAGAAAAAATATTAAATATTAGATCAATAGGTTATTTAGCTTTGACATTTAAAATTATTAAATATTAAATTTGGTAAGAAATAGGTGAAATGAATAATAATAAAAATTACTTAATAAAACGGAAATAATTTTATGGCATGTCTTAATCATTTTATTAAATAAGTCATCATCGTATTTTTAATGAAATAATATCACATTATAAAATAGGAATATTGCTAGTAGCATTTCATAACTAATTTATAGATAAAGCAAAACAAAGTAAACATTCATTCTCTTTTTGTTAAGAAAAATCATATTATAAAATCAAATATTTCTATGGTCATTTGATAAAGAACTTATTAGACAAAATCAAAATCACATTTAGAAAATGAAAATATTTCTATTAAATCATAAGATAATATGAAGTAAATCTTCATTTTATTTTAATAGAATGTAATTGTAGCATAAAATAAAAGTTTCCTAATTAATTTAGATAACAAAATAAATAAATAAAAACAATAAACCTTCACTCTATTATTAAGAGCAAATAATCACATCAAAATGGAGAAATGTGATATGAACAATATCTATGCCAGGACAAGTTTCCTATAGCCATCTTCTTTAACAACAACTTTCCTTCCTTTTTTTGAAGCAAAAAGAAGTCCGGTTGAAGTAAATGGTTCTTACTACCATAGTCTTATCACTCAATAAATGCTATAAAAGTATAAAATGAAATAATAATAAGAGACTAGTATGCATTTATACATCAAACATAAATGCATAACCATATAACCCAAACTACATACTATCGTAGACACCAAGCATACTATCGTATACACCAAGCATACTTATACCCTTTCATGCATGCCAGGCTTAAATAAGAATTTATACTATAAGTTGCGTATTTGGATTTGATTCCCTAATGTCAAAATATTCTCTTAGATGTGGATTTGATAATTGTTTGTTTGATCTTTGTTCATTGATTGTTTGCTTGATGTCTTGAGGAATTGATGATTGGTGAATGAATGAAGGATTTGTTTTCATGGATTCACGAATGAAGATTCATAAGTGACCCTTGAATGATTTGAATGATCTCTTTTATACTTCATTGTTCTCCCTAATTGATCTCTCTTGGATGTCCTCCTCAATTGAAAGCTTCTCCCCTTTATATCTTCCAATGTGGGAGAGAGGCTCACCTCTTCATCATGGCTACCCTTTGCAATAATCACAACATTTCAAAATTACCACCCTTTGGAAGAACTCTTCATCATTTCTACTCTTTGAGAGTGTTACAACCTTTCATAATTGCTACACTTTAGAGAGTCGCAACCTTTTCTAATTACCATCCTTTGAAAGAGTCACAACCCTTCATCCTTGCTATCCTTTGAGGGAGTCGCAACTTTTCATAATTGTCATCTTTTGAGAAAGTCAAAACCCTTTACAATTACTATTTTTTATAAGAATCACTTTCTTCTTCCATTCATTTCCTTTTCCATTTAGAAAGTCACGACTCTTCATTAAACTTAAATAATTTATAATCATATAATATTTATTTATTTATTTATTTTTATATTATAATTTTATTACTATTTAATAAATTAGAAATGAAACATTACAAACAATCACAATGACACTTGAGACCTCAAATGAACAGTCTTGTGGCACAAAAGAAATAAAATATGAATGACCGGAGCATACAATTTAGCAATACAAAAATGCCTTTAGAAATATCTGAAACTAAAGTAGCAAATTCACTCTCTTATTATGCACCAGGTATTTGCATTTGATAGAGGCATAAATTTTCAAACTAAGCTTATCAACATTCATGTAAAATATGAGAGTTTGGTGAATCGTTGTAAAGTTATTGATGAAAGGAAAGAACGAGATAGCTTGTCATAGAATTTTACCATTGCAGCTTTCAGAAGACATGGGTGTACTCATGAGGAATTGGATCTGTTTACCAAATGCAGGGAATAGGTGTCCAACTTGATCCCTTTACATCTGCTTGAACACTTCTAGCTTGTGCTGAATTCAAGAGCTCTGGAAGATGGTTTGAACATCCATGAAAGCATAATAGAAAGAGTTTTTTCTGTGAGATGGTGTGGTTAAAAATCTCGTGGTAGATATGTATGAAAAATGTGGAAGCATAGACAAAGCACAAAAATTATTTGACAAAATGCCTCAAAAAAATGTGGTCTCATAGACTACAATGGTTATGTAGGATATGCACAAAAAGATGTTCTGGGGAGGCTTTGAACATTTCAAATCCTTGAATAGGTTCACTAAAGGTGCTTGAACTAGTCGTGAAAATGCAGAAACATAGACAAAGCATGTCAAATGTTTAACTAAATGCTTCATAAAGTTTTGGTCTCACATTGCAGGCTATGCACAGAATGGTTCTGTTGGAAAAACCTTAGAAATTTTTAAGCATCTTCATATTCACTCTACTAAAGCATAGAAAAATTTCTTCAATTTACATCTACAAGATCCTGGGATTATTTATCCCAAACAACCAACCATTCTCTTGTTTTCACAATCGCACTATGGACGGGGAGTACACATACCCACTTTTCCCTGCCTTATTGTACACTAATTTATTCCTGTTGCCACACTCGCATTGTTTGATATATATGTTCTGGTGAAGTAGGGCACAGTTTGATATAGCTCGATGTAAGAATCTTTTCTATATCTATCCTATCCAGCCACTGAGATGCACACATTTGAGTGGGATATGAACCATGCGTGGTATTCAATCAAACCTCATTTCTTTGAGGCATTTTGTCAAACAGTTCACATACCTTAACTATGCTTCCATGTTTTGCGATCATGTCTACCAAGATAGTCGCAACCATAATATTTGAAGGAATTCTGCTATCCTTTATGCCTCGATGGACATCCGTTCCCTATTGTAGAGCTCTCATTTCAGCACGGGCTGTCAGCATGGATAGAAATCCATTCATCGTGTTTGGTGAAAGAGTCCCACCCGCCCTTTTGTGTGCGATTTGTATTTTCTTGAGAGTTTCTGAAGCATTATAAGCAAGTCCAATTTGTGAATATCTTGTAATCATGGCAAGCATGAAACCACAGTTTTTAGCTCGGTATTTTGTCAAATAGTTCACTGGCCTTGTCTCTACTTCCACATTTTGTATACATGTTTTGTAGGGCGGTTCAAACATCATCTGATGGAATTCATCTATCCTTTATGCTTTGATGGATGTTAATACACTGATCCTAAGCTCCCCATTTTGCAGTATGTCTGGTAACCCCTTCCGGCCAATTATTAGGTGAAGCTACTCCATATTTTTGGATCCCATCAAGCTGTCTTCTATAGTCTTGTGGGAAATCGCTTTCTCTTCACCAATGAAAACACACTCGTTCATAACACTTGGTTGTCTTTTGTTATCAAGTTGTTTGGAAATTATTTGATCAACAAAGTTGAGGGGAAGCAAAAGATGTGAGAAAATTGTTGTCCAATTTCTTGAAGCAAGTAGCTCTGCGAAAATTCGTGGTCAGAGTGGATTCAATTATTAGCGACCACGTTAAACATTTATGGCTAGGAGAAACCCAAATCAAGGCACTTCATCTGTCAAAGCATATCTTGTTTGTTGTGGCATCTTCTCTTCTTCTCAGCTTGAATGAAGGGCCTCAACAATCTGATTTGTGTGCCCATTTTATCGACATATGAAAGGGAATGTTTCAAATTCCTCTGGAGAGTACCCGAAAGTTGGAATTGGGGGTAATCATATCCAGGTATTGGGGGTGATTTTTAAAGAGGAGAGCGGATTTGGGTTTCGGATCCACTTCGCCAGAACAAGATTTGCTTTCCTTTCTGTTGTGCAACACCGATTCTGCCTCCCAAACATCCCGGCAAGGCTTTGAAAGGTCGCTCTATTTTTTGAAATGAATTGCCGACGATGATAACAGAGAAGCAGGGAAATTAAATTTTGCATTCAATCCCCTGACGCAGTAAACATAATTTAGGCTCAAACATGGAATCGTGATACCAAGAGCCCGTCTTTCGGATGCGATCCGCTATCTAGTGGCGATGAGTGGCATGAACCCAACCCTGTAAAGATGGCCGCAATTGCTGTCGCAGGGTCTGTTTTTTTTGCCGCAGCAACTTTGTCTCTTGCCCCCTTCTGGTAACTCCCAGGCCTGATAGATCATCACAAGTAAATTACAACGCATTCAAACCAACCAATAATAGGAACCAAAATCTAACGATCCCGATGAAAACAATGGTCGTCCATGTCTGTTTGAGCCGTTTACACCATTGATCTCTAATTTCAGCTCCTCCTTTTCATATAAGGAAACGCCTTCAGCGTAATTAATTAAAAAAAATTATATTCAATATATTTCAAATTTTAATAAATTAATTTGAATTTTTAATTAATCAATAATTATAATAAATGATACATTTTGGGTGACGTTGCATTTCATGATCCCGTCATGAATTCTGTGTTAAGTGTTTAAGAATGCCTCTTGTTCGACACCCACGAAGAGTGGAACCGACAATTACGGGCTTAAATCCTAGCAAAAGACATTTAACTTGTCAAGGTTGACCTTATAATTTCACCGATTTAATACACACGTCTTTATTTATATCTAAATCAAGAAATTTGATGCTTTGCTCGAAATCTCCCCTTTGATGTCAGTCTTATTCTATGAAAAAAGGCCCGAGTCCGGCCTCACGGCCATCAAAATTACTGTGTTTGTCTGCTATTGTTTTTATTTTCGATCCGCCATTATATTTGTGGTAGTCCACCTTATGATTTGACATAATTGACGTTAGTATTTGTTTCGTTTGAGAGAAGTTATTTATTAAAAAGATGTAACTGTAAACTAGCGGTAAAAGTAAAAGAAAGGTAAGAGAAAGGTAAGGGAGAAAATGTAGTAGTTGAATATTTTAATTTTGTATTTTTTAAATTATTAAGAGCAAGTAGATTTCTACAATCTATGAGATCGTTTGCAATGTTATTTTGCATTTGATTGTGTAAATATATTTGCATTAAGTACATAATCGAATCTAGAAATAAGAACCGATGCAACCGATGCGATATCACATGATTGATTGCTTTTACAACAAAGAGTACATTTCAATCAATTATGAGTAGTTATCATAGCAATAACAATTTTGAAGTTACAACTATTGGTACAATGTTGTCAAAAAAATTGAACATTAAATCAATAAATATGAGTATCATATCACCAACTGCAATCACATCATATCACCAACTGCAATCACAATCATTAGAACGTGTTCAGCTACTAGATCCTTTCCTCTAATTCCTTACCATCTCCTTCAAAGAAATTGAATTAAAAAAAAAACTAGTATATTAATTTTTGATAAGAAGATAAACTATTTTATTAAGGGAATGGCATTAAAAATATGAGGAAATGTTATAGCAAATGAAATGAAAGATCTAAGCAAGAGGACACACAAACGGCACACGCTCCCGTCAACAATCACTTCCAAACATCGTGAAGGTGAAGGAAGTAAAGCGGGGACGATCCTCGAGGTTATAACGTAGAAATTTGGGTTCTCGGTTATCAAGTTTCCTCTCGGATATTTATCTCCACCTTATCATTTGACATCTTTTGTCATTAATTTTTGTCTCATTTGCCCATGGCGTCAAACCCTTATTCTTTGAATATGGATGCCTTCTAGTAATGTATTTGTGCAAGAAATGAAGTCCAAACCTTCAACCTGCCAGGTTCAGATGTATTTAAATATTTAATAATATAGATAATCGACCGAAAATAAACAAGTAAGAATGGAAAGTAAAGAGTAATTAATTGATCTTAGGAGGTTTTAACGCTGCCCATGGTGTCAAAGCCTTATTCTTTGAATATTGAATGTATTTGTGCAAGAAATGAAGTCCTAACCTTCAACCTGCCAGGTTCAGATGTATTTAAATATTTAATAATATAGATAATCGACCGAAAATAAACAAGT
>MU223665.1:3758314-3811494 GCA_018584345.1 Thuja plicata
TATATATAGTTACAATTATATTTAGGCTTATGACTGGGGTTAGGGGTTAGAGTTATAGTTAGGGGTAATCTTAGGGTGACTATTATAGCAAGATAATGAACATAGATAGCGATGGGATGTATGTTGTACATGTAGGATTTGTATCACACTAAGGATTTGTATCACACTTTTTCCCACTAAGGGAACTTAGAGTTAGGATCAATATCGTACTTATTAGTATTAGAGTTACGATTAGGGTTAGTGATGTAATGTAGGTATTAGAGTTATGATTACGATCATACTTAGTAACATAGATATATGGTTACAATTAGAATGAATATTATTGAAATAATGGTTGTACACTTAGAATTAATATAATCGTTCAGGTTAGGATTATGCATAGAATTAGCATCTGGGTTTTATACAAAATTTAGTGCCTAACATATCTGTGAGATGTCCTTTGTGAATAATTTTTCATATTTATTTGAAACATCCATTGAAGGCATCCTTTTTATGGGGCACATTTTTGAAAGCCATTAATCTTAGAAATAGAAAGTTCAACAAAACATGTTGCAAAACATTGCAAGTATAGTTGTAAACATCACTTGAATAGTGAAAACAATTTATTTTTCTATTGTTCGTGAAACTTACATAGATGAAAGGGGAAATATAAGTCCCGGTAGAACTATTTAGATGAAGTTAAAAGTGTGAAAGCGAAGACAAGGATGAACTATATAAAAAACATTTCTCCGTCATGATGTAAGTACATCACATATTCTGCAACTATTGAGATGGTATTGCGACCTTTATTTGAACAATGATCGTGGTAGACTTCTTTCATCATTGACATAAACGCATCTACTTTTGTAGATGTGTCATGCACAAATCTTGCAGCATCTTCCATCTGCATTATTTCCAGTTCTTCAATATAATCAATTGATAACGATGCATTCTCCATGGCTTTGATTATATTTGTGCATGATTCTTTAATTATTTGTGCACACTTATCAAATTCAGTCTCAAAGGAATCATTTGAGGCCACAGAAGCATTCAGGCTCGTATCAATGATGTTTGACTCTTTGTCGGAGGTAGCCATAGTTCGAATGGTATGCTGAAATTTTTTAAACAAACAACAACCTATACAAATAATTAGAATAAAAAGTACATTTATTTTATAAATTGAAAAAAAATGAAATCAATAATGTTTAAAATAAGATAATAGATGATGTAGTATGATTAATTGTGAGCAAAAATATTTTAACAACCATAAGAAATAAAAAAAATTAAGTAGCCATGTTGCATTATAATGTGGAACTCTACACGTTTCTGGAACAGGTTCTATGGATGTAGAATTTTCTTTTTCAACATCCAAGTGAATGTTTATATTAGGTGGATGGTTATACCCCTCACTTGTTTGGGGATCAACTTTTTTCCCTTCATGCCCATGCTCATTTTGAAGAGGAGGGAGTTGTTCAGAGGTTCTTTAACTATTGTTTATTTCTACATTTATTTCTTCTTTATTTTCAATTTCCAATTGTTCCACTATTACTTCAGCCCTTCTTGTAGCAAACCTTCATCTACCAACTTGATTGTGTAGAATTCTATGTTGTTCTGTTTGATTTTCTGTCATTTGTTCTTGTTGACATCCATGACTCTCTCTTCGATATTATTTTTAATTCTAATATTTAAAACAAATGATCTAAATCTAATTAATCTAATATTGAAATTACTAATTCTAATATTTAAATCAAATTATCTAAATGTAATATTGACATGACTAATTCTATGAAATGAATAATTCCAATATTTAAATCAAATAATCTAAATGCAATATTGAAATCACTAAATACAATATTTAAATCAAATTATCTAAATCTAATTATTTTAATATAATATTTTAATCAAATTATATAAATGTAATATTGAAATCTTTTTTTTTTTAAATCCAAGCAAGAATTTAATTCATTAATACAAACTAATTTTAGTACCAAATTTACTATAACAAAGATTAGTACATTAAAATATTGAAAATATATGGCATTTCCATCTAATTAATATGGCAGCATTGCCCTCCATCTATTGAAATTTATTTCAAACATTAGTAATCTGATATTATTAAAATGAAAAAATGAAAATATTTAAGAACAATATGCAAATCAAAATGGTAATATTTAAATACTAAATTTTATACATTGAAATATTGGAAAATATGGCGGCATTTCTGTCCATATATTAAAACTATATTTCAAATAAAAGAGTAATATTATTTTTAAATTAACATATTTAAATATTACCCTATAAACGTAATATATTAAAATTTTAGAAAATATGAAGGCATTGCCATCCATATAAAACCATTATAAACTAAAACTAAAACATTATATAGTAAATTATAACTATAAATCTAAAACATTAAAAAGTAAATCTAAAACTAATATATAAAATATATCTAAAACATTAAAAAGTAAATAAAACATTAAAATATTAAAACATTATAAACTAAATCTAAATCTAAATAGCAACATTGCCTTCTATATTTTAAAATACTAAAAAGTAAATATAAATATTAAACCTAAACCTAAAACTAAATCTAAATATTAAATTTAAATCTAAATATTTAAATTATATACAAAAACAAAGTAATTAAAGAAGTAAATATGAAAGGCTCTTCAAATTCCTCTTCTCTCCAAATTCCTCTCCAAATCTCAAAAAACATGCAATTTTTTTTTTTAAAATTAATTTTCTTCAAATGCCATTTGGCACTCCTTTATTTTCGACCTTTTATGGTCTTATATTTCTATTTTAATTTTAATTTCAGATTTTTCTAATGCCATTTCACATTTTTGAAGTTTACAAAATCGAAGTAATTAAATAAATAAATATGAAAGGCTCTTCAAATTCCTATTTTGCATGCTTGTCTCTCCAAATCCGAAAAAGCATGCAAATTTTTTTAAAAAACTAATTTTCTTCAAATGCTATTTGGCACTTCTTTATTTTCGACCTTTTATGACTTTATATTTTGATTTTTATTTTATTTTCAGAATCTTCTAATGCCATTTGGCATTTTTAAATTTGTTTAAAAAATTAAAATATTAAAAAGCAATATTTAAATAAAAAAGGCAATATTTAAATAATAAATATAATATACTGAAATTTTTGAAAATATGGCAGCATATAAAAACATTATAAATTAAAATTAATCATTATAAAGTAAATATAAAACATTAAAAAGTAAATCTAAAATTAATATATAAAATATATCTAAAACAATAAAAAATAAATAAAAATATTAAAATATTATAGACTAAATCTTAATCTAAATCGAAATGACAATATTGCGCTCCATATTTTAAATACTAAAAAAGTAAATGTAAATATTAAACCTAAATCTAAATCTAAATATTAAATCTAAATCTAAATATTTAAAGTAAATCTAAATATTTAAACTATATACAAAAACAAAGTAATTAAAGAAATAAATATTTCACATTTAAATCTCCTCCAAAACTATCTCTTCAATTCTCTTCCAAAGCTTTCATGCTCTTCTCTACAAAACAACAAAGAACTCTTTTATAATTTGAGAGTGTCTCCTCATCTTCTCTAAAGGATGCCTCTTTGCATGCCTGGTAACATTAAAAAGTAAATCCAAAATTAATATATAAAATATATCTAAAACATTAAAGCATTATAGACTAAATCTAAATCTAAATGACAATATTGTAAATATTAAACCTAAATTTAAATATAAATATTTAAACTATATACAAAAACAAAGTAATTAAGGAAATAAACATTTCACCTTTAAATCTTCTCCAAAACTATCTCTTCAATTCTCCTCCAAAGCTCTCACTACTCTGCAAAACAACAAATTAAATGAGGGAAGAACTCTTTTATAATTTGATAGCATCTCCTCATCTTCCCCAAATGATGCCTCTTTGCATGCCTTGTCTCTTCAAATTCCTCTTTGCATGCTTGTCTCTTCGAAAAAGCATGCAATTTTTTTTTTTAAAATTAGTTTCTTCGAATGCCATTTGCACTCCTTTATTTTCGGTCTTTTATGATCTTATATTTTAATTTTTTATTTAATTTTGAGATTTTCCTAATGCCATTTGACATTTTTGAAGTTTTTCTTTTTATAATTTTTTTTTTGTAACTCCAGCCAAATCTTTTTTTATTTTTATTTTCGGCTTTTATCCATTCCATTTGACATTTTGAGAAATGTAATTGCTCCTCAATCTTTTTTTTTTTTTTTCGATTTCTTTTTGTTTTTAATGCCATTTGGCATTATGTGTGTTTTTTTGGTTTTTTAATTTGTTTTCGGATTGTAACTGTAGGAATTCGAAGCACTTCTTTTTTATGTACATGAAATATTCCTTTGAATATGCCCGTGCTGGGACTCAGCTTGTGCTCCCATTGTAAGAACTCCTCTCGGCGTAAATACTCACTATTTACATTTTTCTATAAATACATTGGGAACACTCACTATTTACATTTTTAGAGCTTTTAACATTTCATAAAACAAAGTGCATTAAGAAATATATGTAAATATTGAATAATAAATAATATCATTGATAAGTGTATAATGAGGATGATAACAAGGAGTAATAATGATAGTATTATCATTATCATACTTAATTGTTATGGTTAATATAAATGTGTTAGGCCTGGAAAAATAGAATTTTGTTAGGAAAACAAGTCTTTATATTATGTAAATATGAATAATAAGTAGTAGAGTATAATTCTAAATGTTCATTGATAAGCGTAACATCTAATGAGGATGATAACAAGGAGAGTAATTATATTAGTAGTATCATTATCATACTTAATTGTTGACTGAATCATTTCTCACGAGATATAATGCAAATATAGACTTTACCTTTGGAGAAAAATTCAATTTGTTGTTCATCATATGAAGGAAATTAGATATTGAACATTTTAGGTAAGATTTACCTTGCAAGAATCTTTAGATTTCTCAAGTTTTAAAAACCCATGTCAACTTAAATTAATTAGATCATGATAATATGACATGTAATAATGAAGTATTAATTTATATGTGTGTATTCTTATTACCTAATTGGTAGAGGATCCTATCATTAATGCCTAAGAGTTGTACTTTTAATTGAATGAAGATTAATTATTGTGTTTTTGTTGACAATATGCAAATATTGAATAGTATTGTCATTGATGTCAAACTTGGTTGGTTAACATCAAACTTGATTGGAGATGTAGTATCAAGATGTTTGAAGTATATTTTGGAACATTAGTAATGTCCAAGTGCTTGTAGTAAGTTTTGGCTAAGTGTGACTGCTTTTGTGAATATAGTGTCTAATAGAGTTGCTTGTATTTTGGTCTGCATTGCTCCAAATTTTAACATCTTGGTTTGCAGTTTCAGTATGTGTTTGGTGATTTTTAAGGAAGATATATTTCATGTTTCAAGTGCTAATACCCTCCACAAGTGAATTGATTAAGTTTTGTGTGTCAAACTATGCAGAGACAAAGTATTTTCTATTGGAATGCCTTGCATTATTCCACCATTTATTGTTTTTGTGCTACAATTCTCAAATGTGTGTTGTTTATGTCAAGAGATGATATGTTGTGCATCGTAGCTGTTGTGGTGGCTCGCATGATGATTTGAGCTTATTCAACTAACTTGCTTAACTGGTTTTATATTCCATAGTTGACCTAAGTAGTATGGGACCATGCAGTTGTGTATGACGATAAAGGAAAAGTTTTGGGAGTGCTTGGATATGACGCTTCCCACGTTTTGATTTTCTTCTGCAAGGCATTGGAGATTGAGTTTTGGGTTGACAAATTGTATACTACTCATTTCAACTAATTAGGTTGACCTAATTGATGTAATTTTTTTATATTAAGTATAAAGAATATCACTTTACAAAAACTAACATATAAAGCGAGTGATTAACTAGTCACAATTGTATCTTTAGAAGGAATATGACCTCTGTCTACTATTATAATATCGATAGAGTCTAAACTTAAAAAACACATAGTTTAGATACCAATTTTAAAATATCAAAAAATAGAGTACTACATCAATCTACTCTACTCTTACTAAATCTTTTCCATTTCTATTGCTCTAGTTAAGGGGAGACCAAACAAATGTCTTCATTAGATTTGACCTCAATGTGAAGTTCCTACTGGTGTTGAAGAATATCGTGGCACTAGGGTGGTCCTTCTTGTGTGCCTTGCTTGGCTTAGCTGTTTCATAATATTTCTTGTGGTACTCCAATAGCTCCTTATGGAAAGTGGGATAAGTACATGTATTGTATGACCAAGTGTGCTTGTATCTCACTTCTTGTCTATTCAGAATGACAATCCCAAGCCCAAACAACTCAAGGAATTTAGGATTTGAAATTTTCATAGTAGTTATTTCTTGTAGAGAAACACAAAGAATAGCGAGTCTTTAATAAGGCTTAGTAAGCATACTCCTCTTCTTGTTAAACATCTCATCAATTCTAGCCTTCCATATATAACATAGAATTTCAGTTGATAGAGGGCCAAAAAGGATTATAAATTTTACCAATAATGTTCACATTTGTAGTAAGAATTTCCAACCTAGAATTTTGATTATTTAGATTCAAGTTTTAATGGCCTTTACAGAAAATATTCCAAATTTCTTTGGTAAAAAAGCAATCAAGGAAAATGTACTTAATTGACTCAAGCTTCTTGCAAATGGAACAAAGCTTAGATTTATATTGCCACAAGTTATAGGGGAGTTTTTGTAATAACAAAAGCCACTTGAAGCAAGCCTTTTAGGCTCTAAACATTTGGAACATAGATTCTTGAAATGCTTCTGCCAACTTTTTTTGTCATTCTGAATATTCCAACACATTTATATAATCAACAATATCAAAATTCTTAGCTAATTGATTATAAATATCTTTAGCTTTAATCTTACTTAACTGAGAACTTGTACAATAAGAAAAGGGGTGGTTAGGCAAACAATAAGGGGGTATAGACTGGTTCCCTAGTGCAACATTTGACCAATTCTTTGTTATTACACAATCAGAAGGAATATGACACACTAAGCCTGAGTAAGACTTAAGCGCTAAGTGGGTAAAATGACCCTTCACTATTTTGTGGAATGTATGAATTGATTAGGGACAAAAAGATTGACTAATGCAAGATAAAAAGGTAAAATATGCAAAAATGACAAGTTTCAAAATACATAGACTGACAGAAAACAAACAGCCACCTACAGGTACCAAAAACAACCAGAAGCACTACTGATTTGTGATTTCAGTTTGAGGCTGATTTGCAGGGAAGAGGTTGCCCAAGGCGTCTTGTTCCTAGGAAGAGGGTGAAAAAGGCATCCTATTCTTGTTAGGATTAACAAGACAAAAATAATAATTACATGCATAAATATAACCAATATTAGAGAATAATAAACCAAAATAAAAGAGAACACAAGACACGAAGATTTAACGTGGTTCACCCAATCCCTGGGCTATGTCCACGAAATAGAAAAGTCCACTCTTATTATTATCTAGTGATTACAATCTGATCACAATGCGCAAAAAATCTCTTACAGCTCAATACCATTGTAAAACATACAACATAATAATAAAACCCTAAACCTAAGCCAATTTATACAATCTTTAAGTAACTTTAGGGTTAGAACATATCGGCACAAAAATTGGCCAAAAATAGGCCTCAAAATTTTTTTGCCCCGAACCCCACGCATTGCAGAAAGGTAAAATAAATTTCTGGATAGTACTTTCCTGATCAGTCACCACCATATAATAGTTCTTAGCACTTTTGACTAAGTTTAGTTATAGACTGTCTATTAGATTGTATACGTTCCAGATCTAAAATGACACGTTTGACACCTATTCTTGTGCATAGAAAATTGAGGAAAATGTTGGGTTGAAAGGGGTTTGCCTTGGTCAAACCCTAGTTGAGTAATCAACCTTGAAATAGAAATGAAATTGCATGAAAGAAAAGCATATAAATGTAAGGTAAATATTAGATCTACCTTGTAAATGTATATACCTCCATAAATTGATATTGAGATTATGATGTTTATGGAGATGCTTGTATATTGCTTGAATGTAATTGTATCTTGACATTGAATCTTGGAATGTATAGAAGAATCAAGGACAACTTTCACAAATGCATATGTTTGTGAATGCTCCTCAAAGATCTTCAATGTTGTTATGCTTGATAGACTCTTGCCTTGATAAATGAATGGATGAATGAATGTATATGGACAAAGCATCCTCTTTCTTGATTGGGGTCTCCTCTACTTGGTCATCATGGGAGAGAAGCTTTCTATAATGAAAAAGATTGCCTTGAAAATGCCTTGGAATGCTTGAAAACTTGATCTTGAATGCTTGGATGTGAAATTGTAGGAGAGTACTTGAATTCCAACTTGCCTTATGCCCAAATGAGGAGAGATATACTTCTTTTATACCTCTTGCAACATTTTGGAGCTCAAAACTCAAAGGAGGCTAACACAAATTTAAAAAACCCGTTAAATCTACAAGACGAGCCACTGATTCAAATTTCAGACAAAACATGAAGAAAGGGGTCACCCAGGGCGTCCTCTTGTGAAAAGTGAATAAAATTTAAATTGGAAGTCGGGAAGGAGGAAAGAGAGAAAAAAATGTAGGCGATGGGTAGCTAGATCAAGCATAACAAACATTAAATCCTGATATCAGAAAAATGAAGCCTAATTGAGCATCTGATTATAGGTGCTTATAATTTAGGACGATACATTCAGTCCGCACTTTAGTGGGAGTATGAAACTACCTCATGCTTATGGTAAAGTAGATCAGTGCATTGGAAAAGAATTATCAAGATCAAGGAGACAAAGAGACACCAAGCGCCCAAGTGACTTAGGTCCTCATCAAATCCAAAACCAAGATAAAAGAAACAACATTTAAAAAAAGAGGGAGAAAGAAAGAGAGAAAGACATGACCAACTAGCCTAGTAAGGTTTTGACTTACTATGGGCCATGAAAATAAAATATTGGTGCAAAAGATGGAATTGGAAGTCTAACAAGTTGTGTTATACTAGTTAACTCATCAAAAAAGGATAACCAAGCGAAGCATAGTCCACTTAGGAAATCTTCCAAAATAGGATTAGTCCTTAAGGAAAACATTGTCTTCATTAAGGGATCTAGAAAAGAGAGATCAATCCTCAGGAAAACATACTCTCCAAAGGGATGTAGAAAATGAGGATCAATCCTTAAGGAAAGCAATGTCTATGAAAGGGATCTAGAAAATAGAAATCAGTCCTAAGGAAATCATAGTCTCCAAAGGATCTATTGAATAATGCATAGGTCATGGTAATGTAATGTAAGTATGAAACCAAGGAAAATATTGTCTTCTTAGCCATCCACATAAGAGATTGCATTAAATCAACGTGTGTGTGCAAAATGTGAAACAAGGAGTAGAGTGTATATCCCCACATTGAAGTGATTGTAGAGGGAGAAATAACTTTAATAGAGAATAAATACATCCCTGAGAGACCTTTTCACTATGAGATGCCCCCAAGAAAGGAAAAACAAAGGAAAATGAAACACATAACAGAAAGAGCACCAAAGGGATCTACTAACTCTGGGGTCAGTATGATGATATGATAACTCATGTATATCAAGAATTATATCAAAATGAATTGACATCATCCCCCAAAGTTAGTAGAACTACAAGCACAATGGAAGAAGATCACATAAGAGATATAAAGGAGAGTGTTTTTGGCCCAACCTTGTGGAGACCAAAAAGAATGGTTGCTACCAATTTGCATCATCCCTAATTAGACCACACAAAGGCACATTTACTAAAAATAGATAATTACTTAAGAAGTTTCACCACTGATCTAACAAAGCTAATATGCAGCTTCCAACTAATGAAACATACCACTGATAATATCACATAGAAGTAAACAACATCAAGCACCACAAAAGAATCACACAGGACACATAGAATTTTCATGTGGAAACCCTTATTAGAGGGAAAGGGGATGACACCCACAAATTGCCTTATTGTAGTAGAAAGTGTTTGCCTTATTAGGAGCCACAATACCCTTTCTAGGGTTCATTCTGTTAAAAGTGACTAGTACCTTGTTTGAAGTACCAAAAGACTTGTTAGAGTCTACCTCACTTTAGAATTTCAACCTTCAATAAAGAATTTACCCTGTTAAAGGATTCACAATAAAGATATGTTAGGATATATGCTGCTAAGGGATTTAACCTGCTGCAACTGTTAGGAAACAAAAACAATAATGATCTATAGAATGACACTGATTTCCTATCAGATCCCCTCTGCTCCTTTTTTCTTTCTGACACTGTACTGATCTCTTCTTCTTCAATATCTGATCACTGCACTTCAAAATATGATCGCAACCCTAAATCACATGATTTAGATCTCCTTCTATATTGTGTTCTTAAGTGGCTTAAGACCTAAAATCCTTCCATCAAAGTCGACACAAAATATTTACCAACCTCCTTGAAATCAATGTCAATCATACTAAATATTTCATCCCCAAATGTAATATCCATTTTCATAAATGATATCTAGCCTCAGATCCACCACCTCAACTAATTTATCATGAAATTCTGATCAGTGACCCAATAAGTACATTGTCTTCCACATCAAAAACATAATTCACTCAAAAATTGAATTAGTTGTCACAATCAGAACCATGAATTCCTCATATGATATGAATGTCTCCTCTAAGATCGTATCATCTGATTTTCTCTGTAACTTGACTGCTATCAATTTAACTAATTGAATACGTTCTTCCTATACACCTCTTGTACACTAGTTGACACAGTTAACCGTTTCTCCCTTTACCGATCATGTATGGATCTTACCAGTCGCTCCAATCATATTAATTGAACATGTTTCCATCAATGATAACCAATTATGTATCTTCTTATGACTGATCTTCAGATCTCCTCCAAAAACTACCATAATGCCAACAATCTCCCCCTTTGGCATTGATGGCAAAAACTCTGTATAAACTCAAAAACTCTACCATGCATAACTCTGTAAGTATTGACCCGAACCATACCCATACATACTTTGAATCATTCAATTAAAACTCCCTTTAATCTATTCATACCCTCTCTTGCTCTATTCATACTCACATATCTCCCCATTTTTGTCAACAACGACAAAGGATCACAAGTACATACTAGGATTATATTATGTCAAAGATATCCTTGAAATTTGTCTTTTCTGACTCCAATGACTTCTCCCATGACTCTGGTAAGTTCTCCATAGATAGAATCTTCCCATGTATTATCGATGCTAACTCCTCCATATCATTCAAAGTACTCACCTTTGGTAGACTTAGTGTGGTTTTTGTATCTCTTAGATTCTGTTGCATAAGATCTATGGTGGGAGCTAAGTAGGTCTACAACTCCATAAGTGTTATAATTCTTTTATCTTTCTCTGGTGCAACTGCTTCACTTGGTGTGTAATCGTTTTGACATTATCACTATATTTTGAAGCTGAACTTGTTAGGGAATCAAACTTGTCAACCAAAGCATTAAGCTCTTGTTGAGCTTCCTCTCTCTTCTTCTCTAGATCTTTTGTAAAAGATGTAAACTTGGACACTTTTACAAGTAACTATCCTACCTCCTATAGGGTTTCCTTTTACTTTGTTCACTAGAAAAGAAAGTGACTCTTTGTCTACTGATATAATCTCTTTCAACTTGTCAGTTTGTTGCTTCTCATACTCTTTCAATGCCAACTTCATTGGTGCATTCTCCAAGTTAGGTACTTGATAAAAAATGACTTTGACCAAAATGCCCAGCTGATCAATCGCTTTGTCTTGTTTATCATATGCCACATCAGGTATTAGATTACAAATTATATTCCTTTCCCCTTTTAGTACACTAACCTTCTTCTTATTTCCATTTAATTTGTCTCTTTCTGCTTTCTCTTTAAGCTTCTTAGACATCTTCATCAGCTCCTTAGGACTCATTTTAGTAATTTCAATAGTTGCTTGGATTTCTTCATCTTCAGGTTCTCCTTCATCTTCATCCTCAAAACTATTAGACTTGTTAGTTTTTCTCTTCTTCTGTGTGCTAGCTTCACCGGTTAGGACTAATTTCCTCTTCATTGACAATACATGTTCATCACCCTTTTGTTCTTCACTTTTCTATTTTGTCACTTCCTCTCTAGTATGATCACTTGGTGCATCCACTTGAGTTAGAGTATTAATATTATGTATTTGTTCAGGTATATCAGAGATAACATTATCTATGACATCTCTTATCTCTTCAGCTTTATACTCTTGATCTTTTTCTTTCTCTTGTATTGATTTCTCCTTGGTTCCTTTCTCAGATTTCAATAACTTTTTCCATAAATCCACTATCTCATCTCTTACCAATTATGTTTAACCAATGAGAATCCTTGTTACTATGTTCCTTGTCTTGAAATCTCCTCTCATTGCTTCAATCATTACCTTCACATCCTCATTTTTTAATTCAGGTTGCAATAGTACAAGTTCTTGCTTCATCATTACTATATCAACCTCCAAAGCTTCTCTCTATCTTTTGACAATTGCCTTATACAACTCCTTAGGTATTGCCTTGTTTAACTCACTAGGTGATTTGCAAAAGGTATGCAGATTCTCTACAACTGCATCTTCTATCTTCTTCTTGTCTTCATTGACACATGTATCAAAACACTTCACCACATTTGTCATTCTTCCATACTCCTTAACATCCTGAACTATGCTATCAACTGTAATAGAATCATCAACTTTTATAGATTTTACAATAGGTTTTCCTACTACAAAGGACTTATTCCCACTAGCTCTTAGTTCCTTATGTTCCTTCTAACACCCAGTTTCAACTTCTCTATCTTCAACCTTATCCTTACTCTCCTTGTTCTTAGTCTCTTTATAGCCTGTTGTCTTCGTTCTCTTTCTTCTGTAGGTTTTCTTAACAGTCAAAGGTGACTCTTTTAGTGGCTTAGTCATAATAGGAGTAGTAGATGTAATTTTTTTTAATGTTGAACTCTTAGTTTCTCTTTAAGGTGTGACTTCTCCAACTCTAATCTCAGCTTTCTTGCCTTCGGCAGTAGCAGATGTGCTTACATTCTCACTTTCCATTTTCTTTCTAAGTTTAGTCATCATCTCTTGTATTACGCCACTCATTTTGGCTAGATTGTCAACTTGTTTCCCTACTTTTCTTTGGATTACCAGTGCCTTTAGTTCACTATGAATTTTCAATGATGACTCCTCAAATGTTCTAAATCTAGGTGTATAAGTATCAATAGGTTTTTTAAAAAGTACATCAACATGTAAAGTAACTAAGTTACCTTCTTCTTCATAATCCATAGCTGGTACCCAAGAAGTTCCAGGTTGAATTGTCTGCAACATACATGTATCTATATCTACTACAAAACAAATATCATTCTTGTACTTTTCAACTATACTATTTTGGATTCGCTCTCTTAAGTACATTTTTCCTTGAAAGTCTTTAAAGTATCTCCACATGACATCATTGAAATTGTCTTCTAATGTCCATGTGCATTGCTTAATTTGCATAACTACTTGTTGATCTTTTAACCATGTAATAGGACCTATTCCTGGAAAATGATTATACAGACAAAAGAACATACATACCAAGATTGAACTAGATTTGAATGATTGCTTCTAATCTTTCTTGATCTTCTCTCTGTTCATGAAGAATTGGCTCCTCAAAATCTCACATAAGTCATACTTTGCATCCTCTTTCACCATTCTGTATGTAACATGAATTGCTCCACCAGGTACACTATTCAACCGACTGGATTGGTATACTCTGTATCCAACCACTATTGAACCAAATCTCACATCTTTGTCTTGAGTGTCTTTGATATTCATTTCTCGGTGATCTTGTTTATATTTGGTCAATCGTGTAACATAATTAGCATCAATAATCCATAGAGTTGATGCCTCATCGGTCACACAAAATCGAGTAACACTATTGATTTATTCCTTTGTGATCTTGTGAGGTTTGTCTAACAGAATAAAATGATCATGGACTCTGCTTAGCAAAAATCTAACCCAATCTAGATGTAAATCATCATGAATCTCGGCTGCATAGGTAAAGCCTTTATGCGTCAAATGCATATGGTCATCCTTCAACTTTTCACCATCGATCAAGGTAATGAATTAATCATAGATTTCATTAGCTCCAAGATCTTCCACCTTACAATATATGAATGAATGAATGTCTTCTGTTAGTAGTACACCATAGGGTATTGATGATAGGGCACCCATAGAATCATTCTCGTTAACCTTCAATGGGTGTATTTTGAATACATGTCTTGGCTCATCCACAACATCGATCATCACGAGAGTATCCATAATGAAAAGAATTATCTCTTAGTAGTAACACTCTTGTAGAATCTTCACTCAATAAGAAATAACCTCCAATTTCACCGATAGGCATTCTTTGACAACCGATACAATTCACTGCTCAAAATCTCAAGTTACACACAATAAATCCTCTCAATCCCTTTATAATGCTTACAAATACTCTCCAATAAAGTCATTAGAATGTAAAGTAACAAAAGAGTCTACTTTCTCATCTTTATATCATTGAGAATGTAGTCATTATTTTCAACAGTCAAATAGTGATTTTCACTGATCACAATTGTTATAACATAACAACCATTATATGCACGCACAAAACCAAATGGATCACTTTATCTTCACTAACATCATTAAATCATAAATAGGCATCTAAATATGCATATGAATATTATGGCTCATTCACTAATAGGGGTTGTTTAGGATTTTGTTTCCTTTTAGTGCCCCCCCTAATTCATATTAGACTTAGTTCACCTTTGGATTCTCCACATTTCCTGAATTTGTGGTTTTCTCAGTCAACTCAAAAGATTTCAATTCACCTTTCTTCACCCATGTCTTCTTCATTTCACTTCTGACTTCCTCAGTATCAACAATTCTCTTACCTTTATAATTTGGAGCCTTGTTCACCGGTTGGCCTCTAGTATTCTTTATTTCTCTACATGATCTAGCAAGATGACCAACTTTGTTACAGATATAAAAAGCCATACATGTTTGATTCCAAGGTATAAAATTTTGTCTAGTTGACCTTAATTTACAATTCACAATGATATGTCCATTTTTGTGACAAATAGAATTGGTAACTTTTGATAATTTACCTTGATTATTAGAGCTCTGACTGTTGTAATCATATGACCATTGACCCTGCACTCATTAGCTTTGTCCAAACTTATTGCAGTAATAGAAATTTCCTTGGAATGCATGAGATATAGCATAGTAGTTATCATATCTACCATAGGAATTACTTGTTCTAGTAGTAGGACCTCTAGGCCTAACATTAGGACCAATAGGTTTAAACTATCATACATTAGCAGTATGACCTTCCTTATGACAATTAAAACATTTTGGTTTATACCTTCTCTTCCTAGTGTTATTGTTCACCTTGGGTGTTTATTTGTCTCCTACATTGATGTCCTTAGTGCCAAATGATTCGCTAGCTTCAAAGTTTGAAAAATCTAGACCTTGTTTCTCTCCATTCCTCCTCTGTCTAGCAAGTTGTTCATAAAGTTTAGCAAAACTCTTATTTAATTTATCTAGTAGATCATTTGCATCTTTAAGCTCTTCTTTCATCTTATCATTCTCTATCCTCAATCCCTTATTCTCTCTTGAGATGTCAGTACACTAATACATTTGGTGTTATTTTTTGATGACAACTTCCGACGGAGGTTACACTTTTTTGTGAAATTGGGTTTTTTTTTTTTTGTAATTCTCCACGATGAAGTCACAATTCTGGTGATGCTTTAGTAGACAATCATAATTATGACTTATGTGGGCTATACAAGAAAAAAATTGAAAACCAAATCATTTTGATGTTGAGTCCGTTGCGGGAGCAACATATTGCGAAGTCATTCAAAGCCGAATTTAGGTAGGGTTGTTTATTAAAATTTGCCAATCATCATTCATAGATTGGTTGTGCTAAATGCTCTTCTCTTATTTCTCCACACAGCTACAAAAACAATCCAACAAAAATAATGAAATTCAAATCAAATGATAGATATAGAATAAGATCACATTAGAAGCACCGGTACAAGCTGAGCAACTTGTATGATAAGAAGCATAATTTAGCCCGTTACAGAGTAGAAAAAGCTCAAGAAAATATTTCATTTGGAAAGCCATTGAATAATTTGTTAATCACAGGTTAACTATCTTATTTTTTGATGATGTCATAACTAAATGCTTTAAATAACATATTGAAAATGATCTTAACCAGTTATTGGTTGTGCCATGTATGGGACGTATTAAACCAAAAATCATACCCATTTATCGGTAATGTCTTAAGATTAATTGAAGTGCAACATTTGGTAATGGATTTATCAGTCATGTCTTGTATTTTAGTGTGTTGTGTTGCTATTATTATTGCATAGCAACACACTTCTGCTAGATGAAAGTGTTCTAGTGTAATCAGGGTGTGAGATAGAAGATGACCTCCATTGTGATTAATGACTTCTCAATTACAAAATACCTAACCTACACTGACACACATTAGATTCACACTCATTTGTTTCATATCGCAAACATACTCTTTCATAATTATATCCAATAGTTGAAAATGAAACACAATGAAGCAATGGTATTAACACTTTGATAATTTAGATATATGGAATCATGGATTCATTTCTTATCATGTCCTAGGTTATTTGAGACTGATATTTGTGAAATAAAATAATGAAATTTATATTACGACATGTTGATATGTTATGTGGTTTAAGAGAACCAATCCTCTCCTCTCCTTAGCTAGCTTTAGAAAGCCACATGGTGTATGTGATGTACATTTTTTTTATTAAAATGTGTTTTATAGTTAAATTTTGTAATGTTGAAAATAGAAGCCTTATCCTAGGAAAGTAAACTAAGATATTATTCATTCACTACTTCGAACGTTCATTGATGGAATAATCAACAAGGTTCAACTTTAGTCCTAAAGGAGAGATGCACATTTTGATAAATTGTTCCCTTTTTGTTGTTTTGATTTGATTAGATATGATCTCATGTCTTAATAAAATGATGGAAGATTGACAATATTCATCATAAATTGTTTTCTCTCCATCTGAGAATTTCAAGAATCCAACACCCAACACCCATGTCTTGTCCAGTTTGGCTTTACTTTCTATCATGGAAGTCCCCCTTTGTATGCCACTTCCAAACCTTTAATTTTTGTTTTGAATATCTATATTCTATTTTAAGCTTTCTATCATTTAAGTTCATAATTTCCTTTTGTACACTAGTTTTTTACATAAATTTTATCAATTAATCATGATCCATCATAAAGATTAAGTGTGGATTTAGGCCTATTTGGGTCTCCCTTGTGGATGAAAGTCAAACCCATTCATACCTAATATAATATATATGCTAATAAATTATTGATTCTAGGTTGATGTACATGTTATCCTAGGATCACTTTGTTGGATGTTGTTGGAATTGGGACTACTGATGTTGTTGGCATTCATGTTTTTCCACTGATGTCAACATATCTGAAACCAACCCTACCCCTGACTCGCGGGAGGGCTCCAAGCATGACCTAACCCATGAGGATTCTCCCCAACCTTCCAAAAAATGTAATAAAATTTACAATAACATGGAGTGCCCTCAGAATACTAACCCCCAGCCGACCAATACCCATCGGTCCTCTCGGCTTGCCAAGGAGAAGGCAAAACGTGCTATGAAGGAGTTATTTGATAAAGAGGACGTCTCGGTGGAATTTCCTAGCAGAGATGAAAACCAGGATAATATTGATCATTAGGTGGAAAAGGACACTAACCAAGACACTATGGCTAAAGAGGGCCAGGAAGATATCACCCCTGTCACTATGGTGGAAAACCCTAAAGGTGCTGCGGGTACTGGCCTGGTTGGGAAAATCAAGTTCCAAATTGTAAATCTAGAAAATATGGTGGCTAAACTGAACGAGGACCTGACCAATACAAATAGGAGGCTGGCGGATGTCAGAAAATTTTCCCTCAAGGTCATGCATGCCTCTTCCACAACCCAATGTTTGCTGAACGAGAATGCCTCTACCAGGAAAGAGTCTGTTGAAGGAAAATGGGAACTCTTCAAGTTTCTGAACGAGGAGTGGGCGGACCTACTCCTGTCAAAGTGCTTATGGGACCGTAAAGGATCCTATTGATGGTGAAGGGTGGTAAGGGGTGTTGTTACACTACGCCCCCCAAGCCCTATAGTTGGGCTAGTTTCTTTAATTATAGTTTTAAGCTTAATGCTTTAATTTTGTTTAATGGCCCTGTGCGGCATGGTTTAATTTTTTGGCTGCTGGACTTTGATACTTTTTGTATGTGGGGTTATGACACTTTACGCTACTGGTTTAGCTTCTATGTTTTGGTTTTTGATAGCGGTAGATAATGTTTTCCTTGCTTTATGCTGCTGACTATGTTGATTTAATATGTTGTTAAGTCTATTCTAGTCACCTCACTTTTGTACCTTGGGTCAACACCCACTTGCTTCTGCTTATATAAAAAACATATGTTTCTTTGGAGGTTGAACATATTGGTTTTTACCATTATATGATGGCTGACAGAAGTATACAGATACTATATGGATGAATTAGACTGAGTGAAGACAATGATATGTAGAAGAATGTATGATGATCTTATTTCTAAGATCGCTTGGCTTAATGTTACATATTGGATGAGTTACAGATGTTTTAGTGAAGACTATTTCTGGACTGTGACACTGATGTTTAACAAAGCGTCTCTATGTTTTGGGGATATCTTATAGGCAATGATGATTCAGGTTATGTGAGCTTAATTGATGACAGAAGACATGTTGAGGAATGTTTGGTTAGGGTCGTAAGTCGTATCATTGTTGGTGACGTTAGTTGTGGCGTGTATTCTGAAGGAGACCTATCTGGGGCAAACTTCAGAGCTGTAGCGTGTATTGTGGATTGCGAGCATAGATTACGGATCTTGGATTATATTTGATGAATTTTAATTTATGTTTACTTGTTATAGGTACCGTGTGTATCTTAGAAAGGGGTTAATAATTATTTGTATATTGGGAAAACGTAATTGGCTGACCTAATCAATTATTGTAATAGTTTATATATGAGAGATATTTTCTTTTGAAAAGATGTGTGTATGAAGAGAAGGTGATTGTCAGAGATAGAGAAGTGTGGAAGCTACGAAGCTTAATTGACTGCTGGATGTAGAGAAGAGTTTATGAATAAAGTACTTAATTGGAACTGACCAAGCAAAGACATTTTCTATCAGATAGTTCACTGGATTGTATATTTCCTATATACACTTGTTCAGATTGTAAATCCTTGAGGGTGGCTTTAACCTTCTTTGGGCAGTGTGTCTGGGCAGTGAGCCCACTGTTACTCTTGACTCCTAACAAGGTTTGTCCTTTAACAAGGACTATGTAATGTAATGCTGTAATAAGCTCCTAACATGGTTAAATCTTTTAACAGGGATACTATACTCTTAGTACATTATTTGTGCGTACTGATTCCCACTGGGATTTTACCTTTAACAAGTTTTCATCGACAATAAAGGATTGTGTTATTGTGTTGGCATTTACTATGTTATCATTTGGATTAGTTTTGGTTTATAAATTGTAATGTTTAATAATCTGTCTCACAACTGATTAACCCCCCTCTCAGTTGTGTTAGTGGACTATTATTCCTAACAATTGGTATCAGAGCTACTGGTCCTTAGAGAGAAATCTTAACAGCTTTAGGTGATCCCAAAGACGACTTACTATAGGAAGGATAGTCCAAAATTTGATCCTGAAAACTTTGATAGTTGGAAGAACAAGATGAGAACACATTTTCTATGTTTGGGAATCGACTACTGGATGATCACTAAAAGAAAAGAACAGATAAAGACTGAGGATGAACTGGATAAAGCTACTAAAGATGAAAATAAGTTATTCTCATGTAACATGGTCGCAAGAGAATCATTGATCAATGCACTTTCTGAAGGTAAATTCATAGAAGTAAAAGATTTGGATTATGCACATGAAATTTGGACAAGATTGGAAGCACTGTATGAAGGAGATAAGTTTACAAAGAGGGCAGAGTTACAAAACTGGAAGACAAAGATGGAATCATTGAAAATGAAAGATGATGAGAGCATTAGAGCATATGCACAGAGAGTTACTAAAGTTGTTACTGACATCAGAAACTTTGGAGCTACTTACAGTGAGGAAGAAGTAATTACAAATATTATCAGATCCCTAACACCTGTATACAAAAATAAAGTACAAGCCATAGAAGAGATTATACCTTTGACAACAAACTTCAATAAAGAGATGTTAATTGGAAAGCTAACTACCTTTGAGGCTGCAGAAATGGGAGATTCTCTACCTAAATTTGAGACATAAGTCAAGGCGACAGTGTATAGAAACAAAAAGACCTTATCTGGAATTGCGAGCACCAAAAATAGTGGCTTAAGAGAAGAACTTAGAGAATATGCTGATGAATGGGAACAAATACAGGAAGAAGAAAGGAAGCTAGATGAATTTGTAGCCTAGATCATTAGAAGAGAAAAGAGAGGTAAGGGTAAATTTGAAGGAAAGTTACCTTTGAATTTTTCTTTTCATGCAACAATATAGGTCATTTTGCATTTCAATATCCTACAAGGGTTCCAAAGCATAAACCTAAGTTTTACAAATCAAAGTATCCAAAAGACAAGGAATTTTATCATGCTAGTGATGGTGTTTCTGATGATGAAGCTATTGACTATGATGAGATTGGATTAATGGCTATTAAGGATGATGAACCTATTTATTGACTTAGTATCTCATGTTGAAAAGAAATCTAAATGGGTTATAGATAGTGGTTGTTCACATCACATGATAGGAGATAAAAATAAGTTTGTTAATTTGAAAAATTATGATGGTGGTGTTGTAATATTTGGTGAAAATACTCCTAAGCTTATGATTGGAGTTGGATATATTTCTCTGGATGGAAAAACTAATACTAACAATGTGCTGCTTGTTTATGGAATTAAGCATAACTTGTTGAGTGTCAGACAACTAGTAGAAAAGGGTTATCAATTGAAATTCATTGATGAGAAATGTTCAATTAGAAGTAAATTAGGTGACTTGATCGCATCTGATACTAAATCCAGAGTTAATGTATTTGAATTGAATACATCTAAGGTTTCTTGTTTTTTTGTGAAGGTTGATGATAATTAGTTATGGCATAGAATATTTTGTCATGTTAAATTTGATAATATTGTGAAGGAAAGTATGACTAAAACAGTTAGAGATCTACCTAAGATTGTGAAACCATCTAACACTATGTGTAGAGAGTGTGTTATGGGGAAGCGGACTAGAAGCAATTTTAAAAGAAAATCTTATTCAGCGAAAGGGAATTTGAATATGGTACATACAGATTTGTGTGGTCCTACAAGAACAAGCTCTTATTATGGTGAAAGGTATTTTCTACTTTTTGTTGATGACTTTTCTAGAATGATATGGGTTACATATTTAAAAGAGAAATCTGAGGCATTTGAGAAATTCAAGATATTCAAAGCAAAAGTTGAGAATGAATTAGGCTTGAAGATAAAATGTTTGAGATTAGATAGAGGTGGTGAGTTTACTTCAGATTTGTTTAATACCTAATGTGAATAGCATGAAATATATAGACAGACATCTTCTCCTAGGACACCACAACAGAATAAGATAGCAGAGAAAAGAAACATAACAATATTAGATGTTGCTAGAACTATGTTGCTAGAAGGAAATGTATCACATGTACATTGGAAAGAAGTTGTTGGTACTATTGTGTACACCTTGAACATAATATAGATCAAAGAAGGTAAAAGCAAAACTCCTTATGAATTATGGTTTAATCGTACTCCTACTATAAAATATTTTAGAATATTTGGAAGTAAATGCTATATCAAATTAGATGATGAGATAGGGAAGTTTGATGCTAGAAGTGATGAAGGTATCTTCCTTGGTTATTCCACTAAGAACAAAGCTTATAAATGTTGCAATCTGAGATTGAGGAAGATGATTGAAAGTGCTAATGTAAGGATATATGAAAGATTTCAAATTGAGGAGAGAATGTATGGTTGTAATCAGACTGTTGAGATTAAGGAGGTTACTGCTAATCCTGAAGAACCTTTTGAGATTGATAATGAGATTGAAGATGAATCAATTGAGCTTACTGGAACTCCTAAGACTCTAAGGTATGTTAAAAAGAACCATACTGAAGCTCAAATAATTGGTGATGCAAATAGAGGAATGATGAAAATATCAAAAGTAAGAGATGAAATTTGTTTAATTTCTCAAGTTGAACCAAAATCTACTGATGAAGCATGTAGAGATGAATCTTGGACTAAAGCTATGTAGGAAGAATTAGAACATATAAAGAAAAACAACACTTGGGAATTGGTTCCAAGACCTAAAAACAAGAATGTTATAGTAACTAAATGGGTTTTTAGAAACAAAATGGATGAAGAAGGAACAATTATAAGAAATAAAGGCAAGACTGGTTTGTAAAGGCTAATCACAACAAGAAGGCATAGACTTTGAAGAAACATTTGCTCCTGTTGCTAGGTTGGAAGCTGTGAGATTATTTTTTTCTTATGTTGCACATAAAGACTTTAAAGGATATTAGATGGATGTGAAATCTAATTTTTTGAATAGGGATCTGGAGGAAGAGGTATACATAGAGAAACCTGATGGATTTCCTTTGACAAAAGATGAATACATGGTAGGCAAGTTGAATAAAGCATTGTATGGACTTAAACAAGTATCAAGAACATGGTATGCAAGACTAGACATGTATCTGCTTTGTCTTGGTTTCAGAAAAGGTAATACAGACAATAAATTATACTTAAGAACTGGTGAAGATGGAATTCTAATCATAGAAGTTTTTGTTGATGATGTCATTTTTGGAGGTAATGATAAAATGAGTAAATTTTTTTCTAAAGAGATGGAAAATGAATTTGAAATGTCAATTATTGGTGAGATGAATTTTTTCCTTGGTTTGTAAATTAATCATAACAAGAATGTCATCTTTATATCTCAGACCAAGTATCTTAAGGAAATGTTGAAGAAATTTGGAATGGAAGATTGTAAACATGTTGGGACACCCATGGTGACTGGTTATAAACTTACTAATAATGATGAAACTCAGAGTGTTTTTCAGACAAAGTACATATCAATGATTGGAAGTCTAAAATATGTAACTCACACCATATCAAATATTTCTAATGCAGTTGGAATTGTGGCAAGATATCAAGCCGATCCTGAAGAGACACACCTTGCTGCTGTGAAAAGAATTTTTAGATACTTAAAAGGAACAATAGAATATGGATTATAGTATGAAAAGTCTGTTGAATTTGTTTTACATGCCTATACTGATGTTGATTGGGCAGGTAATTTGGATGATAGAAACAATACAAGTAGAGGAGCATTTTTCCTTGGAAAAGGCTGGTTTCTTGGTTAAGGAAGAAGTAGGATTGTTGCTCAGTCTAATGCTGAATCTGAGTATGTAGCTGCTGCTATAACTTGTACACAAGTTGTTTGGCTGAAACAAATGCTGAAGGACATTGGAATAATTCTTCAAGAGCCAGTGGTTATCCATTGTGATAATACTAGCACAATGAATATTTCAAAGAATCTTGTAATGCATTCAAAGACTAAATATATTTCCATTTAAGTATCATTTCTTAAGAGACAAGTAGTTGAGAAGGAGATCAGACTGGAGTATGTTAGCAAAAAGGAACAAATAGCAGATATATTTACAAAACCTTTTCTAAAAGATTCTTTTGAGTATCTCAAAAGCATGCTTGGGGTGAGAGCCCCTCCCAATGGTAATTAATTTATGTTGGAATGCATCAGTCCAGTGGCTTTCAAAGCTATATCATTTTCTAGACTTGATGTATGGATCTACTCCTCAGGGGGAGTGATCGCAGGATCACTAGAACATATTTGGGTGATTTTGCACCTGGTTGTTAGACATGAAGATTTGAAAAAGCTACATCTTACAAAAGAATAAGGAAGAGTAACTATCCATACCTATCTTAATGCGATGGACCCTTTCGTTGCCACTCTCCTCTGGAGAACTACCACCCCGGGTGACTGGGATACTTTGGCAAAGGTTTACAACTTGGCCTTGGACTTGTCCCGTGGTCTTAACAAATCTTCGGGCGGGATTGGGCAAAGAATGCCCTTTAATATGATACCCAACAAAACTTCTTATGCTGGGGGATACAACCCCAATCAGGCAATGGGTGCGCCCGCGATGGCCATGAATCCCCCACCACCATCGATAGACCAACAGGCCCGGTACATATACCCATTGCAAGTTCAGACAACACTAGGTCTGGAATCCTTTCCCTGGAACCATCTGTAGAAAATGCAACAACCACAGACACAACCTTTTGAAGTGCCTTTCTTTCAGTTGTCCGCGGCTGGAGGATTGCCACCCTTGACTCTAGAAAATGCTACTGCTTTCCTGGGGAACCAACAACAACAACCATCACACTGTGAGGCGAACACTCAACTGTCCATCGAGGTCAAGTCCCTCTAGCAACTATTGTCCTCACTGACTGTGGACATGGGACAATTGAAGGCGGGGTCCCTTGCATCCCACAACACCAATTCCCAGAGAGGGAATATTTTCTCCGGCCAATGAAACAACAATGCCGGAGGAAGAAATTTCAACAATGGGCCTCAGCCCAATCAACAACAATGGAAAAACCATGCCAATACCAGAGGTACTCCTCCAAACAAAAACACCAATCAAAGTAATGCTGGACCTTCCCATTTTGCGCCTGTCATAGACTTCTAGCCCATGACTAACTAGTGTAGATTGCACGACACAGGCTCTAATAACAAGGGGAACTATGCCACGCTAGAGAAAGTCATCATGATTTCCCAGTTGGAAAGACAACAGACTTCTGATCCTATTCCCCTGGAGCCTCCTATACAAGATCCCACTCATGGTGCATTCACCTGTAAGACCATCTTCTTTGGAGCAGGCAGAGAAGATGAAGAGGAACCGACCTACAGGGGTTCTTTGATGAATCTATTATGGCCTTTGAGGCCAATGCCTTCACCAACCCGCAGACTCCCTATAACACTCGAAGTATGGCTGGTAAAGGACCAGTTTATATGCCTATGCCTCCCAAAGATACTCCTCCCTGGGACAACACGACTGATTGGTTCGTCCCTCCAAAAGGCCCTGGATCTAACCAAGCTAAGGACCCGACTGAGGGAAGCCACCAATTCCTGGGAGGAATGTTTGACATCACGAAGGTGTTAGAACAAACTACCACCTCCATGACCTTGATGGAGGTCTTGCTGAACTATCCTGAGCATAAGAAGTCTCTTCTGAAGCTCTTGGGAAACCTGGAAGCCGTTAGTCACCCACCCAAGACTGTCTCTTTTGATGATGCCAACGCGGCTGTCTTTTGGGGTAACACTGAGGATCCTCCCTTCTTACTAGGTTTTAACATATAAGGGAAGAATAATCACAATTTCCTGGTAGATTCTGGGGCTTCGGGCAACATCATGCCTTTATCCATATGCCAGAAGCTCAGATTCTACCCCACTCTGTCTAATGGTGCAGTAATCTAGCTGGATAAAATTGCTGTAAAAATGGTGGGTGAACTGAAGAACGTCCGGATTCAACTCATCCAGGACCCCAAGATAGCCAGTGTGATTGACATCTAGGTGGTTGACATCCCAGAGACTTATGGGAAGTTACTAAGTTGCAATTGGTCCGAGTCCCTAAATGGATATTTCTCGACCAACTTTGCCCACTTGTGGCTCCCCTGGGAGGGAGAATCTAACTAGATCCAGGTTGAAAGTGAGCCCCGGATGAAATAGGACCTCACCGAAGTCGGGAGGGTAAATGAAGTCCTCTTCTCTGAGACTTCCCCTGGGGTGTACAAACACCTTGAGATCTTAATATTTGATTTCACCCCTGGGGAGGACCCCATAGTTTCACAGAGAATCCAAGACCTGGAAGAAAAACTAAGTGTTGAGGTTAACTCTCAAGGTGCAGTAGTGACCCCCGCCACACTCTTGTCCGACACTTGGTGCTGGGTGCATTACCAAAAACATTCAGAGCTAGAGTGTGAGCCTTGCCTTGCCACTGCTACCCAACACATCAACACCCTCTAGAAGGAAGAATGCACACCTGATTCCCGAGGACCCAGTACTTCTACTAGAAGCGCCTCCTCGGTGCCGTTTGTCTGGGGATCCCAACCAGAAATCTCCCTGGAGGCAAACCTCACCCGCATACCATTAGCACTAGAGGAAGCTCCTCCCAACCTTCCCAAGAACAATCCAAAGACCACTTCGTCTTCCCAGCCCCAAACAATAAACGATGACTTGTGGACCCTTAAGTTTGATGGGTCCCGATCCAAACAAGGTTGTGGGGCCAAAGTGGAATTGATCAACCTATGGGGGAAATCCTTCCTCGTATCTTACAGGTTGCAGTACAACTACACAAACAATGTCACAAAGTATGAGGCTTTTGTCCTTGGGCTCTTATTCACACTAAGGAAAGGAATCACTCACCTCCAGGACCTGGGTGATTCAGAGTTGATCGTTAAGCAAGTCCAGAGTCAATACACCTGTCACGACAAAAGGCTGGCCGCATACCGCAACCGAGTGTGGAGCCTTATCAAAGATTTTGATGCCTTTGGCATTGAACTTATTCCTCAAAGACATAATTATGTCCTGGATTCCCTTTCTGTTTCTGCCAGCATGCTTGAGCCAATGGCTGGCTCTCGACTCTGGAAATATTCTGTTGAGATGGTTCCCACCCCGTTCATTCTAGACAACATCACCCATTTTCAGGTCTTTGAGGATGATCAACATATCTTGGCCTTTATGGCCAATGGCCAGATAGTGGAGGAGAGAGATCACGATGATACTAGACAGGGTGACAAAGATGATGGGATCATGGACCTACCAACCAACACCATCCCTAAGGGGATGGTCGCACTTGAACAAATCTTCGACTCGGACCCTCGGGGCTGGAAAAAGATATCATCCTCCTCTGAGGGAGGAAAATTTGAGAAAGTGAACATCGGCCAGGCAGGTGAAAAAAATGGATACACATTGGAACCTCCTATTACCTAGAGGAGAAGGAGAAGATTCTCGCGGTTCTCTGAGAATATATTGATGTAATCACATGGGGGTATGAGGACTTGAAAACCTATGATACATCCATTATGACTCATACTATTCCACTGAAACCTGACGCTAAGCCTTTTCGGTAAAAGCAATGACTGGTCAACCCACTGATCGAGCCTCTAATTCATCAAGAGGTTCAAAAACTACTGTCATCCCGGATAATCTTCCCAATCTGGCATACTACATGGGTTGCCAACCTAGTCCCTGTGAGGAAGAAAAGTGGTGAGATCTGCCTTTGCGTGGATTTCCAAAATTTAAACAAAGCTTCCAAGAAAGATAATCACCCTCTCCCTTCGTTGGATGATGTATTGAAAATCATGAACGAATCACAAATGATGTCTTTCTTGGATGGGTTCTCCAGGTATAACCAAGTCATGGTTAAATATGAGGACAGAGACAAAACGATGTTTACCACCAAGTGGGGAACATTTTCCTGTCGAAGAATGCCTTTTGGCCTGATCAATGCAGGGGCCACATTTCAAAAGGCTATGGACATTGTGTTCAGGGGCCTTGTGAACTGGTGTATACTCATCTACATGGATGATTTGACCATCTTTTCCCAGGACAGGCGTGACCATTCCGCCCACCTCACCCAGATTTGTGAGAGGTGTTGCTGGTATGGAATATCCCTCAAACCTAAGAAATACATATTCGGTTTCACTGAAGGGAAGCTACTTGGGCATATTGTTTCCGAGAAGGGTATATCCATTGACCCTGAGAGAGTTGAAGCACTGCTAAACATACAAATGCCCAAAAATAGGAAGGAAATGAGATCTTTCTTTGGAAAGATCAATTTTGTCCGGTGGTTCATCATAGGATTTGCCAAGATCGTAAAACCACTCAATGAAATGATGAAGAAAGATACTAAAATTGAGTGGAGCCCTAAAGAAAAGTAGGCATTCACCCAGATTAAAAAAATGATAACAGAGGCCCCAGTCTTGGCTAGTCTGGACTATTCCCTCCCCTTTTACATATATTTCTTTGCTTCACCGCATTCTACCATGATAGTTTTGACCCAGAAGGTCGAAGGGGAGGAACAACCAATAGCTTTCATGAGCTCCCCCTTTAAGAACGCCAAAGTCTGATATTCACCTTTGGAAAAACATGCCTTTGCTCTCATTTGCACCATGATGAAATTCTGGCATTATATCCTCTGGAGCAAAGTGCATGCTATCATCCCAGACTAGGCAGTAAAATCCCTGCTGATGCAGAGTGAATTGGATGAAAGACGGGGGAAATGGATGGCCATCCTCCAAGAGTATGATTTAGAAATGTAACCCATGAAGATAGTCCGAGGCCAGGGACTATGTAGAGTGATGGTAGAAGAGACTCCACACATCGAATGTCAGGCATATATAGTGGAGTCCATCACTCAGGATCCCTGGTATACAAACCTGGTATACTTGTTGTTGAACAATAGATGCCCAACAGGATTGCCTCCAAACAAACGTCATGCCCTGTGATTGAAAAGCACACACTTCATGATAAAAAATGCCACACTTTTTCACAGAAACTATGAGGGAGTGTACCTCTCGTGCATCGATAGGGTTCAAGATGCAAAGATAATCAAAGAATTCCATAGGTAGTTTGGAACCAGGCATGGCTCAGCTGACACCACTGCCCATCAGATCCTTCAGGCCAGATATTATTGGCCCTGTATCTTTAAGGATGTCTACACTCACAGTAGGAAATGCCACACTTGCCAGACTGCAACACATCATGAGCGGAACTTGGCTATGCCTTTACAGTTGGTCTTTGAAGCTAGACCTTTCACCCAATGGGCATTTGACTGTATCAAGGAAATCAACCCAAACTCGTTTGCCAACCACCGGTACATCTTGACCGCCACCAATTATTGCACCCGATGGTCTGAAGCAATACCTTGCAAAAACAACACGATAGATGTAGTCATAAAATTCATCGAAGAAAACATCATCACGCGATTTGGGATACCTTTTGCTATAGTATGTGACAATGGTCCAACATTTTCTTCGGCACAATTACTTAAATGGAACTATGACAGAAAGATCACTCTGAAGTTCTCCAGCAACTATTACCCTCAGGGGAACGGTGTTGCTAAATCAACCAACAAAAATTTACTTGAGGTGATCAAACATCTTTTCGAACATAATCCCCGGGACTGGCACCAAAAGCTTAGATTCACTCTCTAGGTAGATTGTATTCGAATAAAGGTATCCCTAGGGACCTCCCCATTCCACCAGGTTTATGGCCAAAACCCAGTATTCCCTATTAACTTATAGATCCCGGTGTTGCACTTCATGCAGGAATTCGGCAACCGGGACAACATCGTGGAAGTTCGGCTCCTAAATCTTGTGCGAATGGGAGAACAAAGAAACACAACTCTTGAACACTTTGTGCGTCACCAAGCAGTATTAAAATGATGGTTTGACCGAAGAGCCCAATATAAGGCCTTTCAGATTTTGGACTTAGTCCTTTTGTGGGACAAGGCCAGGGAAAAGAAAGGGAAGCACACCAAATTCTAACGGCTCTGGCTTGGACCATACTTGATATCTGAGATCTACGGGGAAAATACTCATCGCCTCAGTACCATGACCAGAGAAGTCATTCCATTGCCCATCAATAGATATTTTCTCAAGCATTATTTTGAATGAGGTGAGTTTGTCTAGAATTGTATTTTATGTAAAGTCCGGCTTATAAATATCCTTCTCGGTGCTCTGTTTGGGGTGGCTTGCCTTGTAAATAGTTTTGTTGGCTGTCCTCCGGGACCGCCCCTTTTCCTTTTCATTTTGTTTTTGGCTTTGTTCTTTCTTTTCTAGGTTCCTAGTGTTTTTCCCACCCTTTTTATAGACCGGTATGCTTCGCATAACATCTAGTCTCTGGAATGGTACCTTTTTCATTTTGGTGAACTTGGAATCTATTGTTAGCATGGTGGAATTGGTCCACACTCTGGAGTTATTTTGTGAGTTTGGTAACAGGCTATGAGTAATCTTCATCGGATTCATCCTGAGAAGTCCAGAAATTAGTTAAATCAAAATCAAAGGAACAAGTAATCGGACACACCGAGAGTAGATCGGTCGCACTAGTTTGTTGGCCTAAGTCTGAAAAACATTTAAATTCTTTCCAGGTCCAGAGTTTTTCTCCCATATTTATCAATTTTAAGTGGATGGAAAGGTGAAAGAAGTATCGCTGTTAAAATTAGCTAAGCTTAAGGTTAATGGTGAAAGGAGTATCGCCTTCCCATCTGAGAAAAGAAATAAATAAAGAGAACTGGAGAATGGAGAAATTCTGGTATCCGGAGGAAATGAGCAGATTTGATGACTTTGGTTTGATATATTTAGTTCCTCTTCTCTACTTCTCCCAGAGGTCATTGACTTGATTTTATTTCAAAGCACACACTTCACAACTGACCAAGGGCCAATGATTGAATCATTTATGGACCGAATTTTCTCAAATGCTTCGCACCTTACAAATAGGATGCTCCAAGTAACAATTGATTCTGGTTTTGCTAACCAGAGATTCTGTAGTTCTCAAATGTGCTAAGGCATTCATCCCAGATAGTTTCCATTTGTTATGCCCTACATACCCATCCCTACATTTTGTGTGCAAAATGTTGGGTCCCCTTTTTTTGCTTTTTCTCTGGCCTTGTTTTCTCTCTTTTTCTTCGTTTTCCCTCTAGGATTTTCTTCTGTGAGGTTTTTTTTTCTTCCTATTTTTGTCTCCTTGTGTCTCCAGGACCCTATCCTAGAGTTTGTTCTCTCTAGAGCTGGATTTCAGACTCTGTGATTCTCTTCAACTATGTCTCCTTTCGTGAGAAGGCATAGTTGCGTGGAATCGCAGAGCCCAGAGTCCGGAGGTCTGCCTGTTTTGGAGTTTGCAGAGAAGAATGTAACTTGTTTTTACCCTAAGAGTATGAATAGAAATTACCTGTCATTTTCATAGTTACCGCAATTAAAACACTTAGAGCATTCAGAGAGATTCTTAGGCGATTAAACTGCAAGTTTCTCTGTGCTTAGTGGTTGATTAAATGTTGGTTTGCGGTGCTGGTTCATGGTTGTTCAAGGGTAAACTTGTTGTAGAGCACTCCTGGTGTTCTTCTCCCCTTCTTTTCTTTGTATTTTGAGGTAGGTTTTTGGTTTTCCCTTCTCTAGTTTCTTGCTGTCTGGTTCTTGTTGTTTCCTTTTGTTTTCATTTCATCTTTGTCTGGTTTTTCCATTTCCACCTTTTGTGTTTTTCTTTTGGTTCACCTCCCGTTGGTGGGTTGGCTCTGCTAGAGGGTTATCCACCCTCTGTGTAGTTGTAAACTAGTGTATATAATGTATATTGTAATTAGGTAGCCTATGTGGCTATGTAAGCATTGTATAATCATGTAAATAATTTATAGATACTATGTATATGTCGCCGATGTTCTATGAGCTTCGCTTCGGCCCTTGCAGAGCTTCAGTTCCCTATATTTCAGTGTATATATGCCTCGACCTTCGGCCCTCTATAAACTTATGTATATACTTTGTGTGTATCCTTCCATTCTGCCGAGCTCATTGCACTCTGTCGCAATTCTTTTCCATCACCTTACCAAGCTCATTGAGAGGAAGTTTCCACGGTTCGAACTCGACACCTCGCCGAGTCGAACCATGGAAAATTTCTCTCTCCCCTGTCTTATCACCTTAAATGGCAGGATTAATCTCCCACAAGTGGATGTTTAAACCCTGTCCCATCTGGCATTCAATTTTTTTTTGTGTCTGCCCACTTGTCACCATTAATGACATTTACACCATCTGACACATGGCCACGTGACAACCCATGTTGGCCAAATATGGCTTACTATCGGTCACGTCGATAACGACTATTTTATCCAGATTTTGGGTCCTAAGGAGTCCCTTGTCTTTCTATTCCTCCTGTCACTTAGTTCAACACCCCGAAGTCCATTTTAAGTATTCTGGGATTTTTGATATATGCTAACACTTATTGGACAGGGGCAGGGTGGTGACAAATTCCTAGAGTTTCTAAAGCTCTTTTTATATACTCCATGTTCTAACAGTTCTCCGGTCTTGCAGGTTGCGGATAGTTGATCAAGATGTCTGAAGTAATCACCCCTCCTAATATCCCAGAGCTACCTACCACCTCCACCCGGGCAGCCACAAAAACCAAGGCTGAAAAGATGTTGGCAAAGCTTCCCTTGACCTACAAATACCCGAAGGAGGGAACTCTCTTGGGGTCCAAGGTGGACTCCAAAGTCTAGGAAATAACAGACATGGAGCCCAAACTTTGGGCTGAAATGCAAGGCCTAATCCAAGCCATTTACAAGTTGAAGGCTGGCGAAGATAGTATGGTCACTCATTTGGCCACCTCCAACATTATCAAGGCCGTACACTTTCCTTGTTTGGTGCAGTCACCAGAACTGATACTTCAGTTGGCAACATTGTATAATGCACCTACTCGGACTGTCCTGCTCGTTGATCCCCAACCATTACAGTATCCATCGACAATTGTCACTCTGGATGCAATGACTTTTGCCTCAGGGCTGGGGATTCCACAGTTCAAAGGGTCTACCATCATCAACTGATCCAAATCATTGAAGGAGTTCGAGGAAGCTGATATCTCAATAGTCAGTGGTTGAAGTCCCTGAAGAGGGACCATAAAAGGATGAAGTTGGAAATTCCCTGTAGGGATTTCAAAGAGTCAATTCATGTGGGCATTATATTATTATGCAGGATCTTTGGATTGCCCCACACCCAGGATTTCTCAGCGTGGACGTATTATTTTCTTTACTACATCACCACTCGAGAACTAACCTTCAACTGGGTAGCCATTATATCCAACCATGTGGACATGCAGCTGAAGGGCATCGTCCAAAGTTCTAAGTTTTACATGACATCCTACGTGCTATGGGAATTAGTCCAACAAAGACCATATTTTCCAAGTTTGGGAACAGTTGGTGAACTTGGAAATGGGCTGAGCCAGTTGACACCATGGGATCACTATCCCCAAATGCAATGGGAACTCAGTTTCCTGAATTTTTGTCGGGTAAATGATGCTTTCATTTACCATAACATCCTAACACTTACCCAAAACTCTGGGTACCGATTGTCATAGGAGGCGATGAATTTGGTCAGCACCTATGGCCGCTACTTTATTCAGTTCCAGTACCACACCTACATTCGGGTGACTGGCTTCTTGGGGAAGCCCTATCTTCTTCCCCGGTATTGCGGGGACATAATCATTCTTTTGGAGTTCTACCAGTAGATGATGGACCTACACACCTTCTTTACATTGAAGAAGGTCATCAACGTCCCATTCCCATTTTTATGTGGGAATTATACGTGCAACCTCAGCACGGCAAGGGAGGCAGATAATGAATTGAAAATCATGGGACTGGTGGAATTCCACCACGCCAGAAAGAACTATGATCCTCTAGGCAATATTTCCATGGCACTCCCCCGGGCATCCGCGTTGCATGAAGAAGATATTGAAGATTTTTGGGCAAACTGCCAGGATAGTTTTGATCTCTAAGCCCGTCAACATTCATGCATGTTCAAAGGACTCATGAAGGCGCTCGAACTTCAGAATTTTTTGAAGGGTTTTTCAGATGATGGGCCACTGGAAGATGTGACATACAAGGAGCAAGGATTGGACAAGTTGGACCTCCCCCCGGTGGATTGGGCCACCCGTGAAGACTTGACGATCGAGGGAGTATGTCACCCTATTTTGGAGGCAAGTCACCAATATTTTGCCCAGGTGTGTCCCAAGAGCACCTAGAAGAAACCAATGGTCTGAAAGGCCATTCCATCTTTCACCATCGTCAGACCTAGCACAAGAAAAGTGAAAGATAAAGAGGGCACCCTAGCCAAGGTACCTCCCCAAGGTCCCACCCCTTTGATGGTACAATTGCAACAACAAATGGAGTCGGCGAGGCTGTCCAACCAATAGATAAGCACACAGATATCCTCTGACCTCCTCGTAACTCCAATGGTATCTGCTCCCCTGGCGGGATCCCCATCGTTGGCTGTGATGATGAGCAGACATACTTTTGCTGAGGCGGAGTCTACCAGTATTTTGGAGACTGGGGTCCCACTGACGATAAAGAAGAAGAAAAAGGTGACCCCTACCCCAAGTGCGGCCACTAGCCCCAGTATGCCAGATGTGCCTCCAGTTGACGTTAGTTTGGATCCCCCCAAACTTGAAGAGATCCCTAACAACCCTCCACCACATGATGACTTTGATGATGTGTCTGGGGTAGATGCAAACATGAACTTGCAAGGGGATATTGGCCAAGCGGTGGAGGAAATTGCCACTCAGGATAAAGAGGAGATCCCCGCAGGAAAGGAAATCTTGAAAGAAGAAGCTACATTAGAATGAGAGGCCCGGGATGAAGCATAAAAGGAGCCCAAGTGGGAGAAGACACCGGTCTAAGAGACCGAAGATACACGAAGGAAACCCACAGATGAGCAGCTGATGGTTGGGGAAACTAGACCTACGGGATCAACCGTACCCCCGTTCATCATGCTCCAGACCTTCGGTTACTCCAGGTGATCAAGTGCCCCAGAGAACATTTGGTGAGGTAGTAACGACGACCACATTGTTAAAATTTGGCCAGAGACCCCACCCACCTCCAGAAGACGTTCTGATGGAGGGAAATGTTCTAGCAGACAAGGCCAATGAGGCCAAAGAACAACATCAACAGAATGACCGGGAAGACCTGGGAAATGAAAATGTCTGTTCAACTGACACTGGGAGAGCCGAGGAGGTCCCCAAAGATACAAGCACTATCGATGCTAAAGAAGAAGTTTCATACATCACAATAGAGGATGCCAACATGGCAGAAAATACTGAAGGTTCCGGGGAACAAGAAAAGGAACAAGAGCAAGAGAAGGAGAAAGAGCTTGAAAAAATTGTACATTCTAGGAACACACCACTGGATTCCGAAGGCAATCCTAATGCACAGGTCTTAACAACAGATCCATCCCAACCGCCCCAATGGTTGGTAAAATAAGAAAAAGAAAGGCCTCGGCGGTCACATCAGGCGCTCCACTCTCCTTGGCCGAAATGATGGCCAGAAATGCAGAGGCTTGTAAGCCCAAGAAGGCACGGACAGTCCATACCCTCTGGACTAGGCCGGTGGGAAACATAGTTGCGACTATCACAACACTCCAAGTGCAGATGCAGCGGCCATAAGGCTTGAAGACTACAACATCACAGAAGTGGCACTGGGGAGAAGAGACAAGCAAGGTGAACTGGAATTGCTAAGGGAGGCCACCAAAGCAGTGGAGGCCAGATATATCAAGCATGGCCAAAATTTGAAGGAGGAAAGAGAGACTAATGCCAATCTCCTGACACTTATGGCAGAACTTACATAGCCTTTGGCCGAGATCCACCTGAAAACCCCTTCCTCCAGATTGCTACTTACGCAGGGCCACGTGGATTCTCTCTGGGCCATGAAGAAGAAGGCACAGGCTGTAGATGGGTGGGCCACTGAGTAGGTAGCTACCATAAGATAATTTCTAGCGGCGTCCCTCCCAGACCTTTATTAGATTGACATCCTTATCAGCCAAGCAAATGGCTCCACTCTTATATGGGAGCAAGATTTAGTAAAGTATGAAAAGTGGAGGGCCGGGCTGGAAGAAATTTGCAACACTGGAGAATAAGCGTCCAAAGAGGTGGGAATTTTGGGAGACGATTCATATGATTCCCTCCAGGCCTAGTATTCTAGAATTGGCCTCAAAATTGAGATATGCAAGGAACTTGTAAAGGCCTTGAAAGAAAAGGTGACCATGGCCCAATACCCCTTGGGCTTGTTTTAAGCGTTTGTGTTTGGAATATCGCAAGTCGATCCCTTCACCACCGGGACGTGCACCCCAGAGGACTACATCCTAAGTAAATTTGTTGAATGGATGGAATCCCTGTATCCTTGTATCCCTGTGGCTCATATTCCTAGGTTTAGGAGGAAACCCCTCTAATATACATTTTGATTAATTTTTTGTTCAATGGTGCACATGGTGTGGAAATTATGTAGCCTAGCTTACATAATAGGTAACAGTGTTATTCTAAGGCTCCCATTTTTTATCATCTGTACTCACTTGTGCTGAAAATTTCATCATCCTTTGCTTCCCTATAATTACAATGGTTCATGATAATTTTATAAAAACTTGATGCCTACTTAATTTCAATAGTTTCTTACTGTGACATCTTGTCATTATTTTGAAGTTTTATTGACTTTGATAACTCATGCAGAATTGGAACCACTGTGATCAATGATTAATACTTGGTGCTCGATCGTGACCTGGGTATACTCTTTACATTAATACTTATTTCCTTCCTTATGTTGAATTATATTTTACTATCTTTGCTTGATTGCATTATGAATACTATTTTTTTTAGATCTTGTTTTGAAACCTCTCATGGCAATATAATCTTTCCTATAATCATGTAACTTGGTGATTATGAATTGTTTGCTTAGTGCAAGGGTCAAGGTCTGATCCAAGGAAAGGATCAAATGCTATATATGTTTAAAAGGTATTGGTGGGAGTATAGACACTCACAAGGGGACACAATTTGAAATCAAAATTTGGAGTCCATGAGTGGAGATTGAGTTCATGGTTGAGTTTGAATCACCCTCACAAAGTCTGAATCCAGATTCTGGTTTTACCTGTGATTGTCTTCAATTCCCAATATCCCAACACACTTTCATCATACCACCCAAGGTTCTTGACTTATAATTTGGTTCCCCTTAACACCTACCATCTAGAGGACATCTTACCGAATCCTAAACACTCACACACTACTCTCATTTAACTCATATTAAATCAATCTATTCACCTTTTTGAGACAATCATCATTTAACATTGTAGACAAACACTTAACACCATTTAACCTAGTGTTCCCTTCACTCCAAATGCATTGAAACACTAGAAAAGTATTATAGGAACCTGTCCACATATACACCATTCACCTCGAGCCATGAAACACAAGGCTAAACAACTAAGTGCAACTTTACCTTATCATCGTCCCACTATGATAGTCAATACATAACTCTGTTACCTTGCTTTATTTGCCCCTTCCTTGGAAGTTCCTTCCCTTGCATGTGCTTCATCATATTGTATGGACTCCTTTCATCACTTAACATGGTCAACATAACATCCTCTCACACCCTATTGGTGGACAAAGACCTTTTTTGTCATTGTCCATATTCAAACCTTCACTGTGACTAATCCAGACACTTTCTCACCACCAAACAACGTGCCCAATAACTACATGATGTGCTGAATTTTTTTTAGAAAGGTAATAAATACAAGACCTACCATAACCATTCTCATCATGGAGTCCATTCACATGTGCATCCAAAAGGAAACTACATCTTATTGTTTTTTGTTTACCCTAGTGAGGGTTTGAACCAGTCAGAATAAAATGAGGATATCTTTTGTTATAACCAACCAAATGACTTCATTAAAAAACCAAAATTTTCAAGATTCTTAGCATTATTAAATCTAATTCAAGTTATTTCAAAATAATCCCATTGAACCAATAAGAAATGACTAAAAACTTGACTATAATAGTGAAAAGAATACAAAAAGTACAGGAAAACTTTAAACTTTTATTAATTAGAACTCTTCCATTTATCATTCCTCTCCTCATTCTCGGGCACGAAAGTCGTAAATAGACTCTGATGCAAGGAAGAACGGGAAGGTCAAGGTCGAAGGCACACCCAACTATACAGCCACCCCGCGAGTACACACAATGGAAGCAAACAACACAAAGAACATCACCAAGGAGGAACAACAAATATCTTTTCAATTACAACATACATGCCTGGCTATGAGGCCTTATGGGTTATGACCAAAAATATTTAAAAAATCCAGACTAGTCTATCTTCTACCCTGTCATATCATCATCTGCTACTTGTTCTATTAGCTGATCCCTAACCTACTCCTAGACATCCTTATTTATACTTGCCAAAGTGGCTTACAAAGATGGAAGGATGAACACCCATGGTCTGCACACATCCCAAGACAAGACCCAAATATTGAATGCGCAACGAGAAAATAAATAGAGAATTTGGCTTCAATAGAAACTAAATACAGACAAGCTCGGTCAAGAAGAATTGAGCATCAGGTTCACTCGGCACAGAAAGGAACGCTCGACCAACACTAGATTACTTGACATAAATAGGAATATGACCAACAATGGATAGCTTGACATATACTGCAAGTTGAGAAGAACAACAACTCGACACTTACTGGAAAAATGTACAAAGATGAGAAGGATAGCAAGGCAACCCAGGATGCTCTTGCATCAGACAACTAGGGTTGAAAGATATGATTCCCCTGAATCATTGAGGAGTCACAACCTGAGCTGAATCCAACTCAGATTGAGAAATCCTTGCAACATCTTCAACTGGTCTATTCTTCCACTTCAAAAAATAATCATAGTAATCTTTTCCTCTTGTGCTTTTACTGATCCTCTAATCCAATATCTGTTTGACTTCTTTAATCTACTTCTTAGGATAATCATCTGGTATAACACCTTCATCATCTGACTCATGATACTTGTGCAAATCAGCAATATTGAATATATGAGATATATCCATGTCATCAGGTAACTCAACTTCACAAGCATTACCACTGCCAAACTTCTTCAAAATTCTACAAGGACCAAGCTTCTTCATCTTAAGCTTACTGTATGTTCCAATAGGAAATCTTCCCTTCTTCAAATGAACTGTCACCTCGTCACCAACTTCAAAAACATGATGTCTCCTAGACTTGTCAGCATTTTCCTTATATTTATGATTACTTTGTTCCCACTTCAACTTTACTTCTTCATGTAAAGACTTCATAAAATCGACAAATAATTCCCCTTCATCACTTCTCTTTTCTTTACCAACAATATCCATCAAATCTGATACTCCTCTAGGCTGCATTCCATTAACAATCTCATAAGGCATTTTTCTAGTACTCCCATTCACAAAATTATTATATGCGAACTCATCTTGTGCCAATATCATCTCCCAAATACTTAGCTTATCTCCAACTAAATGTCTCTGCAAATTACCCAAGATTCTATTCACAACCTTTGTCTGTCCATCTGTCTATGGTTGGAATGTAGAACTAAACTTGAATTCATTATCTATTTTCTTCCACAAAGTCCTCCAAAAATAACAAACAAACTTGATATCTCGATCAGATATAATACTTCTTAGTAATCCATACAATCTAACTGTATGTGATAGAAAGTATACTTGCAAAAGACAACACTAAAATTGATGACATGTAACTGATTGAATGTTTGACAATGTTAAGTTGAAGATAATGCAAGGCATTAAATCAGTTAATGATTTGTATTGTATTGTCATTGATGTCAACTTGATGTCATCTGTACGGTCATATACATAAAGCCAAAGAATTCAAAGAACCAAAGGAACCAAGGTTATGCTTTCAACAATACAGAAAATTCAAGTATTCACTTAGTGAAAAACAACACTGACAGAGTGCACACCATCGGTAAAAGCAAAGAATAATAGTCACAGTGTTACCCAACGATAGGAAGCACAGTGTTTTCTGGAAAAGAAAAACTATAGAATGCCCGACGAGCAAAGCAAAGAGTATCCCGATGGAAGAAAACATAGTGTTGCCGACAGACAGAGATCACGAAGCTAATTGGATTCTCGCTGATGGAATTGTCAATTGTCACCGACAACAAACTGCAAAGGTGACTGACGAAATAGAGAGTTCAGAAAATGACAAAATATTTAGCTGGCAGAGCTAAATAAGGACTTAACTAGTTGTCTACTTTGTTTTATTCGACTAGAGATAATTGATTGATTTAAAACTGATTTGTACAGTTGGCAAAAAGATATCTACGAAACAAATTAGGAGTTATGCTTTAAATCTAATTGGCTGGATTATTTTTCATGTCAAGAACCAAGAATCAAGAATCAAGAATCAAGAAACAATGAATATCATGTTTATATAAGAGATAAGCTTAATTCATTTTCACAATGCATGAAAAGGGGATTAAGGGGAGTGAATAGAAAGAGGATGCTGAAGAGAAACTAATGAAGAAATACTTCATACAGTCCTGATCAATCAAGCTGAATGAGAGCAAAGAAATTCTGTAGACACCGACGAGCAGTGAGCACAACATCATACAGAAGAAAGTGTGGAGCACAAAAAATTGAATTGATACATTGATCATAAAGGTAATATACTTAAATAGATCTGAAAATATACAATTCAAAGTTGCATCAGAAACAAGTCATTGTGTTTTAGTTTAACCATTGAAGCATCAAGTCTCTTAACTGAGTAGGACTTAACAATCTTCTATATATTGAGGTACATCCCAAGGAGTGCCAAAAAGGTTGATTCATGAAAGTAGCATTGGATATGCCCGATGCCTATTGAAAATCTAAGAGAGAGGCTGATTCAAGGATGGCAACATTAGATGCCCGATACTAAGTGACAACCTCTATATATAAAATCCTCTAACAATGTCACACCTAACAGTGTGTTTGTAACCTTTAACATGGTTGGCTCTTAACAAGGCTCACTTTATAAGAGTGAAAATTTGGGGTACCGGTCCCAGTGGTTTTTCCCTTAACAGGGTTTCCACGTTAAAATTCATATGTTATGTGTGTATGATTCATTTCTTTATTGTTTTGTATCTTACATAATTCATTCTGGATATATTGGTATACTCTGCTTATTTACTGAGTTTCGGTAAATAGTTATACTGCTTATCGGTAATCGAGAAAGAATAAGGATTGACAGAAAACACCGACAGACAGTTAAATCATTATTAGTATTTCATGGCATACATCTTGTAGGGACATAATAATTTGAGGTTTATTGATTAGTGGTTAAAGTTTGAAGGATAAATTTTTGAGGCCACTGATTCACCCCCCTCTTAGTTATTACTAACATAACATGCAAACGTTAATGTTAGCCATTTGAAATGAGATTCAAAGAGTTAGCATGTTTAAAATGAAATAAAAAAATAAGAACTTTCACCCCAACCTAAAATGAGCTGAACAAGGGCACCCAACGCCTTGTTGATTTTCTCTTAGAGAAGTATGTGGGTGTGCTCTCCCAACACAATACTAAAATCCCACTTGATGATTTAAAGATGCAAAATAAAGAGTGAAAAACTCAAGAGTAAGTATTGAAAACTTGTCTCAAGCTCATCACATGAATGAAAATGCAAGATTATACTATGATGATATGCAAGATCAAAGGAAATCTAAGATTCGTTCCATTAATCCTAACATGTAATATCTAGATTTGAAAATGAACTACAAGCATAAAAGCATGAACATGAAAACTAAGATAAGAATTCTAAAACTAAACTAGCATGATAACAATGTATAAAAGGGAGATGATTTGCTCTTGACAATGACCTCTATTTATAGATTTTTTGGAGGAGAGAGAGGGCTTGGATGAGGTGGAGCTCATGTGGCATCCACATAGGTGCCATATGAGGGACACATAAACCATGCAAGAGGCCAAGTTTGCTCACACATGTGTGAGAAACTTGTGATGTGATGGGTCAAGGTGTACTTAAAGTATACATGTGAAGGATCTTGTAAGAGGTGTAAGAGTTTTTGTCCAATAAAACATTTTTAAAAAGTGTAAGAAAGTGTCATCAAGGTTGTAAGAAACCTTGTTTGCACCAAATTAGGATTATTTGGAAAAGTCAATTTTTGAAAATTTGCTCACACGTGTGAGCAAATAATTAGGATTAATATGTGTAGGAATCAAGAAATTAGCCTAATTAACCTTAGTTACTTAGTGAGTAGGTCTATTTGGTGAGAGTGATGTGAGTTAGGGTAGGATCTAGGTTCAAATTAGTTAAATCCAAATTAGATTTAGATTAATTATGGTTTAGTAGAATTAAGTCATGTGGAGGAATACGTAAAAATTATAAATTTATTTAAAAGGGATAAATGAAGGAAATGTATATAAATAAGATTTAATACATTAAAAGGGGCAATAATATTTAAATTTAAAATTTAAATATTATTAAGGTGAATCATATTTAATTAAATAGATAGAAGAATATAACAAATATAATTAATTAAAATTAACTATAATGTTATAGGAATATTAATTAAATTAATATAAATAAGATTTTAGACATCTACATTTTGCCCCTTTATGCAACATCAAAAGTGGCGTTGCGTGAAAGAAAAGAAAATAAGATGCCCCAGAAAGGTCAGGAAAACCTAAGGTGACGAGAGTAGAGGAGTGTGACCCCTCAAGAAAATAATAAGAAAAAATAAAAAGTTTTAATAATTTTTTTTTCAAAAAAGGCAGGAAGAGAGGGAAAGAAGACCAATTGCATGGTGTGTCTAAAAGAAATAAAGGAAAAATGGGGACCAGAGCGGGAAACAAGGAGAAGGACAAAATAAATAGGTCTCGAGGAGCTATAAATAGTCCATCGGGTCCCAAAGAGAAGTCATTTTCACTCATGGAGACCAAAAAGATGGAAGAAGAGAGAAGCGATGGCAGCGATTCAAGAGCGTGCGCAGCTTGGAGAGCGAGTCAGGATCCATCAGCGACCCACGGTTGTCGGACCACCGATGAGTAGTTGAAGGCCTCCTAGTCAATTAGGTATTTATGGTATTTTAGTGCATTTATGGCACCCAAAATGCACTCTGAACTGGCCCGCAACACAGATGACAGTCGCCTGACCACCATCTGTATAGACGATGATCGACAGATCACCATATTCGTAGACGGCTGATCAACGATCGACGTCTGTGCACGAAGATCGCACGATCACCGTCTGTGAGGGTAGGAGGGGAGAGGAAAAATAGGGCAGAGACAATAGAGTAAGCACTCCACCATTTGTGCAGAAAAGAGGTGGCAACATAAACCGCCATCTCCACAGATTAGCAGCTGCGAAGAATCACCGTCTGTGAGGGTAAACCGACGTCTCTGCCGATTGACCTGGAAATAGAGGAAAAAGAGGGAAAGGATAGATAGGGGGTTCGGGAGCATTTTTGATGCCCCAGATCAAGCTAGGGGAATTTTTTGATGCCTCAGAATGCTATCTGATATATGAAATGGGTATGTGGTGGATGCAAGAGGATACAATTACCTTCCAAGTGAGGGAGTGTTATCCAGTGATGATGGCACTAGAACATGAGATGACGACAAAGGATTTGGGTATAGTTACCTTGTGCGGATTGGAGCATGTACACCTCTAGCCCCACTTGAGAGCACATAATGCACTCATGTCAGCTTTGATCAAGAGGTGGCATAGTACCACTTCAAAATTTCACTTCCCCATAGGGGAAGCTACTATTAATCTTCATGATGTGTGGAGAATTTATAGAGTGCCGATTCGGGGGCTGATACCTGAGTACTGCTTTGAGGGGTCAGAGCCTCACATGGAGATGGTCTTCAGGAGGAGTTATGCGGAGATATCAACTTCATGTCAGTGGATATCATGGGTTGGGGTGATGGTAGCATGACCACGGTTGAGGTGGGTGCCACTATATTTGATAGGGCTTATTGGAGGACGACTGATGCCTGATCATGTAGGCAAGGGATTCCCGATTGGCTGGGCACGAGTGTTGAGCAGTATGGTGGAGGACGGGGATCAGTATTGATGAGGATACACTATCCTTGGATAGCTATATTATGATCTACACATGTGCGCCTACCGTAAGGGTGGGGCACTAGGAGTAGGCTGCACATTGTTACTGGTATGGGCTTGGGAGCATATAGCTGTTACACGCCCGATTCGTACACATGAGACCAGGTAGGCTTATGATTCATTTTCCCATAGATATAGGCCACAGATTAGCTATGATTCTACAAACTTTATTGGATACTGGCATCAGACTTTGGGCAAGATGAGTGACATTCAGTGGGCACCATATGCAGGGTGCGAGGCATGGGGCCACCAAGTCCCACAAGAGGATGGATACACTAAGGATGGGCGTTATGACTCATATTATTTCAGATTTGTACAAATGGATTACTGGTTGATAGGAGACATCTTACATGATAGCCAGGTACATATTGTTGAGGGTACGACAACAGATGGGACAAGTTTAGGAGGCCGTGCCAAATGGATTTCCACACCCCTTGGTGACTCGGGAGGTGGGCAGTATTTAGGGTATGGGAGTAGACTTGTGGGGAGCTCGGGGATCATGGATGGGCATGATCAAGGTGCCATGGATTAGAGCATGAGAGTCGCTACATGATGCTCAATTCATCCCAGCATATGCACAGTGGTGGGCAGCCCATAGGCTGATTAGGTTGATAGTTCCAGGTGTGATATAGGCCAATGAGAAGCTTGGGCAGGGAGAGGACGAAGGAGGACATGATGGAGATGATGGTGATGAGGAGGGAGGAGATGGAGAAGGGGCTGGGGATAGGAGAGTCTAGCCGAGAGTAGCAGCTCAGAGGCGATAGGGATAGGTAGAGATACCTGTAGGGAGGCAACCACCAGTTGTTCCAGATATACAGGGACATGCATAGGGAGAGGGGCCACATGGGCCACAAGTATAGGGGCCACAAGGGCCACTAGGATAGGGACAGGGGCCACCGGCTGGGCACATAGCTCAGGATGTGCATGACATAGTAGTGGCAGATTGGGACAATCTATGGACTGAGCTTAGAAGAGTGTAGGGGTTACTGGCTACATCTCAGGTGACTAAGAGTAGCACACAAGTAGAGATCCTGAGGTTACAAGGACTATTTTACACCTCTTAGGCGATGAAGAGTAGTTCACAGTTAGAGGTTCTTAGATTACAGTGATTATTGGCCACCTCCCAGGCTACAGCCTGTAGTCTATAGATAGAGCTAGCCCGAGTACAGGGGGAGTTAGTATCAGAGATAGCTTAGGGTGATGGTGCATAGAGGGAATTAGACCTATTACAGGCCCAGGTAGACATTGGAGAGTTTGGGATGGGTGGATAGGAGGGGGGTGCTGGGGAGGAGCTGGCAGCCATGTCAGCGCAGATAGCAGCTTTGACAACACAACGAGATGCTATGCAGATACGAGAAGAGGGCTATAGGGCAGAGCGAGATATAGCTCACGATGTAGGCACATTGGCAGGGTTGGGATAGGTGCTAGCAGATGCATTTACAACACAGAGGGATTCCGATAGGAGAGGACAGGAGGCCATGTATTACATGTCCTTATATCACAGAGTCATGCCAGAGGCAAAGCAAGATCCACCATACTCAGAGAGATCTGCATCCCGGTGTACAGGTCATGATTCTTAGGGATCAGTGGGGTTACCACTTTGTCCTAGTAGTGGTGTTGGGCCATCACAACCACCGTGATGACTCTAATCAGACTATTTTTGATACATATTTTTGTAAAACATTTTGAGATACTGACATATGATGGACTTTATATATACATGGACTTTTATTGATGATGATCTATTTTATGTTATGACATGATGTGATGTTTATGTAGGATGGATATGATGTGTTATGATTTTATATGTCTATATGATGTTTGTGACTGACATGCAGGATGAGATGAATTTATACAATTATGCTGACATATTTGCGATGTAGGGATGAGAGGCATATGATATATGTGAAATGCTTATAGATGGATGTGTATTATGTATAATGATGCAATGTGATGGTATATGGATAATATGTAAATGTGTAATGAATGAATGAACCAAAATGAATGATCTAAAATGAATGATTTTAATGGATTAACAATGCAACTATAATGATGAATGTAATGGATAATTAATGAATGGAACTATATGTAACTATAATGATTAATGAATAATGAATGAAGTAACTATAATGAGTAATGATTCATGAATGAAATTAGTGAATAGTAAATTAACCTAATGAATGAATGTAAAATGGGACATATGAGGACACTGTTTTTTGTGTATCAAATATGTCTAATAGAATCACCTAGGTAGCTGGATAAGGGGAATAAAGAGAAACCTTTCCAAGAGAAAAATGCAAAGTGCAATACGACCTAGCTAAAATGCAATCCTAACTACATGATGATAGTGGGATTTATATCGTGTTAATGTTAGAGAGCACACCCTAGTTTGATTTTGCAAAAGGAGTTATGCACCATGTGCAAGAAAACACAAGTGACATGGTTCATTTGCATGGACTAGACTCTCAGACAAATAGGTTGCTAGGAACAAGGATGAAAGATATCAGGTATGATGAGACCTATGAAATATTTCTCATGAGGAGAGACTATACATCCAGATCTTTTTAGGAATTTGAGATGCATGAATCCTGCCCCTAGTGAGGCATACATAGTCATAACTAAATATTGTATAGTCAGAAAATGGAAGCACTTCCATGGTAGACTGGTTTATCCTTCCAAGTAAGTGGTTTGGGGTCATGTCAAGTGCGTTGAATGGGTTCCTAAATTTGATCTGGCTTTATCCCCCTGTTCTGCCCCATTTCCACTTTTTCTAATCTTATTTTGGCACACCAGACTGAAAAACTAGGACTTTGACCTTAGTGTCAAGGTTGACCTTGACCTTGACCTAGGTCACAATAGACCTTTTCCAGGCCCAAGATTCAAATTTCAAAATTTTAGGTTTCTAGATGTCGGTCTTTGGAAAAAGTTAATTCCTGCTTTTGGTTCGGCTATTTCGGTCTTTAGAAAAAAAATATTAAATTATATTTAATATAGGTCCTTTTCTAGGGGCATGGGTTCAATTGTAATTTAATTCTCCTATGTCAGCCTCTCTAGAATATTGTGCCCTAGTTTCATATAAAAGGAAGCTTTCTCCTCTCATTTTCTCTAACCATCATAAAACTATGAACTATGATCATCAAGCATAATTGCGATAATTCGAAGACTTGAAGAGTGAGATCCAAAGGTAAAAAAAGAAAGATTTGAAGCAAGCCAAGTAGCCATTGAAGCATTCATCCATTCTGAAGCACTTCTCAAGCACTCATTTTCATCAAGGAGATCCATTGGTGGCCATTGAAGGATTCAAGCTCCACGGAGCCCTCTTGTTGAAGATTTCTCCATCCACATTCCTCCAAGCCTCTTCCAATTCAAGAACCCATTCAAGATTGGTGTTGAAGATCTACAAGCAGTTGATTGAAGACATCCTACATCCTACATTCTACATTCTACATCCTTTTTTGTGCATACATACTTGTGGATTCACGAATTCGAATCTGCCACAAGGACTTCTACAAGCAAAGTGAATTTGTTTATTTACTTTCTTTTACTTATGCAATTTCAATTATACTTTGAGGTTAATTCCAAAACTAGGGTTTGACCAAGGCAAACCCCTCCCCCCAAAAAACAAACTATTTTTCTTGTAGGTACAGGTTCAGAACAGGAAATTGGGACAAAGATTTGGATACCCTTTTTGACAAACTTTCAGGATCCAAAAAAATAATTTCATTTTGAAGACTTTTTAGGTCAATTCTTCCCTAGGTTGGAATCAGAAATTCTGGGTTAATGGTGACATTGACTTGAGGGTACAAATCAGAACTGTGTCAGAATGGAAAAACATTTTTGGGTTTTGTTCATCTCTGTGTTTCTATTCCAGATTTGCTCTCAGATTTTCCAGAAACTCAACACAGGCTTTAAAAAATAACATTCTTCTGATCTGCAATATTTCAAGGTTTGTACATTTTTCCTATTCATTTCAATTATGGTTATAAATATTTCTACATCTATTGCACATTCAAATAAATAAACGGGTACTTAAGATCTTCCTTTTTGTCCTTATTTCTAAATGGTTGATTCATTTATGCATTGATCCTTCCATTTTGGATTAATCAATTTGGATCTTTCATTTGTACATATAAGGATAGAAGGAGAGCATATTATTTACCCCCTAAATTTCAATAAAAAATCAAATCAAATCTTTTAAATGTAATATAGGATAATGACAAACCCTAAAATCAAAACATATCTATTTTCTTATGTTACATTTTGGTGAAACCGTGATAGACAACTCTTTCTTTTTGGTGCTAGATTCACATCTTTTATGTTAGATCTTGCATGCATATTAGATTAGCTTTCTTTTATGTTTTTGTATTTACATTTCCAAAATTAAAAATCAAAATCTTGTGTTTCCTAAATTAGTTCATTTGCATTGCATTGGTGTATGAGCTTTACCACTTCTAGTCCTACTTATAGTATCCCGGTTAGAAGAAGCCATACACTTATTGGTTCCTTTGATCCCGAGTCTTCCTCTCCTTTCCTTAGGATCCTGGATGACAATTTGATCACTCATGATTCCAATCCTTCTGTGGAGCATAAATCTTCTCACTCATCTGATGATGAGGATGATGCTTTAAGAGTTCCTCTTGAACAAGTGCAAAAAATTTCAAATGAACTTGAAAAAATGGGAAATTGGCTTATTCAAGAAAACCATAATCAAGATTCCATCCAAGCTATAGGGGCTCTTAAGAAGTTCCTTCGTGATAGTGATCAAGGTATTAATCTCTTGCGTGGTATCACTCATATTGTGCATTTGAATGTTAAACCTTTAGCACAAGAGGTTGAAGATCTAGGATTTACTCCTCCTATCACTAGAGAGGGACCTTCTTCTATTCCTTTACCTAGCATTCCTACTTATACTCCTCCTTTTATGACTACATCTCTCCCAATTTCATCTATTCCTATGAGTGCTCCTCTAGTATCTCCACCTACCTCACAACCTTCATATCATAGTGTACCTTTTACTTATACTAATCTCCTTCCAACTATGGTTCCAAATGTTCCACTGATTGTGTCTTCCATTCCTTCCGCTTCCTAAACTTTTCCTAGTGTTCCTAATGTTTCTATGCCACCTATGTCTTCTAATGATTCCACAGTTATTAGTTTGGCTCAAATTGTGTCATATTTACAACAACAACTTGCATCCTTAACTCAATCCAAATTTAGCATTCGTACATGTGACATGGGTAGTCCTTTATCCTTAGATATTTTTTGTGCTACTGTCCCTCAGCAAGCCGATATGCCTCATCTTGAAAATTACAATGGTAAAGGCGATCATGTAACGCATGTTAAAACATTTCAAATCCTTTGTAGTGATTATGCTCATGACCATAGGATCTTAGCTAAATTGTTTTCTAGAACTTTTCGTCATAAGGATTTGCAATGTTATTGTTCTTTACCTCCTTATTCTATTGATTCTTTTCATAAACTTGCTAGTACCTTCATTCAACAATTTCAAAACAACATTGGTCCGCAAGTTTCCTTAATTGATTTAATGCATTGTAAACAAAACATTAAGGAAAAATTGACTAATTTCATTGGTAGATTTAAGCATTTGTATGCTCAAATTTCTTATCATGTTCCTGATATTAATATTCAACATATGTTTATTTCAAAAATTTACAAAATAATATTAGAGATAATATTCTGCTAACTGAATTTACCTCTTTTCAACAACTTTGTGCAACACTTCATCATTATCAATTACAAGTGAGTCAATTTGAGAGCAACACTCCAATGTTTCCTATTCCAGTTGATAAGAGTGACACTGATCCTAATCCTAATAAGTTTCAAAAACCTAACAACTATATCAAGATTAATAAACAGATGAATGTGGTTGCTGATCAAGTTGTTGTTACATCTCACAATGCCACTTCTGCATCCACTGCTTTTCGTATGAATAGTACATTTACTCCTCTCTCTGAATCTTTACATTCTATTATGAGTAGGTTGTTAAGTGCTAATATGATTAGCTTGCTTCTTATTCAACCTCTCCTTCCTACTACAATAGCTTCAAAATCATTTGATGCTAATACCATCGTTCAACCATCTTCTGTGGATATCGTTTGCGATTCGAAGATGGATGATCTTAATCACATTGTTAATCATGTGGAGAGCATTGTTGCATCTCAACCTACTATTCCAGATCCTTCACCTCCACCTCAATTTATAGTTCCACCTAAACCTTAGAAACAAACTAAGGATAAGCGACCTCAGAAACTTTCAATTACCTTTGATTATTCTAAGACTATTAAGTCTCCCGGTGGTCCCCTTTATATTTATGCTAGGATTGCTAAGATACCTAGGCATAGTTGTCTTTTTGATCCCACATCTTTAATAAATGTTATTACTGAGGAAAATCTTTTTATGAAAACCTGCAATGTGATTGTTATGATCCATCGGATGCATGGATCTAAACTTGCGATGGTTTTCTCTATCCTGCACTTGGTTCTATTAACTTGCCTATTGAACTTTGTGGAAAAGTTGTAGATACTACCTTCATTGTCATTCCTACTTCTGATCAATTTCAAGTCAAATTTGGTTTGCCTTGGATAACTGCTATGCATGCTATTTCTTCTCCTATTCATAAATGTCTTAAGTTTATTCATAATGGAGAAGTAAAAATGATTAATCATAGTTTTTATCAACCTTCTAGGCCTAGAGATTGTGCTGCTCTTGATTTTGTTTGTCCGTTATTACCTAATTCATGTCCTCCTCGCCCTGACAACCTTTTTGGTTCATATCAAGCCTATAAACATTGCAAGATTGTCAAGTTAAGCATGCCTCAGATCGATCTTAACTGTGGTCTTTTTCCCACTACTTCTATACCTCCTTTATCCATTACTGCTAACTCTATTACTCAACTTCCCAGTGTCGCTTCTTAGCCTACTGTGAATCTTACCAATCATCCTATAGAACCTATGAAGGAACCAGTGGTTATTCCTCCTAGTTCTGCACATGTGTCAAACAAAGCAAAATGTAGTAAATCTGCTAATGAACGTTGTAAGAAGCGTAGAGCTAATGCTAGGGCCCGTGCTTCTGTTCTTCAAAATTTTTTACCTTTTTTTGACTAACCTATGCCTGATGTGTTGGAATAATTTAATATTAATAATGATGTTAATATGAATAAGTATGATGATCCTATTCACATCTTAGATCCCATTTTAATCAATCTTGATGAGGAGGATACTCTAGATGATCCTATTGATCTTAGTGATGAATATGAGACCATTGATCTTGATACTGACTTACCTCATATGCTTTCAACTCAATTGACAATTACACCTAGTATCAAGCAACGCGATTCTCAAGAGGATCCTTGCTTGGAACGGGCTATTATTCCTACTGTACTGGATATAGTCCCTCTTGCAAGTTTCCCACCTTCCCTAAATGATACACACTGAGATGGGGAGAGTAGGTGATGCGATTGATTGGCTTGCCCTTCATGGTAGCCCTTTTTGTGTTTTCATGTTATACTATGCTTCTCTCGTAATGTGTTTGCTAAATGTTTGTTAGATTCTTTTATACAACCCTTGTTACTCTGTTGGTGCAAGGTGATAAAGGAATCAAACCTGTTGTATAATTCCTCTATAGGTATCTCTATTCTTCTATATGTTGTTTTCATGTTATGTTGTACTTGTGCTATTGTTCATAAATGTTTTCCTTGTGTAGTCTACTTGGATCTACGACATGGTAGCACTGATTCTTTTTGGTCTCCATGTTGTGGTCCGAAAAGAATCTTCTTCGTAACTCTTGAGTTTTCTTTCCTCCGTTGTGATTGTAGTTCTAATTTCTTTGGGGAATGATGTCAATTCATTTGCAATAATATCATATCTATATGTACATGTTATCTTATGATCATACTAACCCCATAGTAGGTAGATCCCCTATGTGTTCTTTGTATGTTTATGTGATATTTCCCTTGATTTGTCTTCGTTTCGGGGCATTTCATAGTGGAAATGTAATCAGTAGAGTTGTTTATATTTTTGTCAAAGCCATTGCTCCTGTTAAAGTGTTAGCAATGAATTTCACATGGGGGCATACGCTCTACTCACTGTTTGGCACACACGCACGTTCAAAATATTTTTAAAACTTGAAACTTTTTTCCCTTTATGGATTAAAGACTAATCCTTAAAGCATGGATATTTTAATTTTTAGGATCTCTTGATCCATCCAGTTTAAATTTACACAGATCTCTTGATCCCTCCAATTTCAAATTACAATGTTTTGATCCCTTAAGGTCATAAGGTGTCCTTAAGAATGGATCTCCCTAAGGGGTTGACTAGTGAGTAGCCACATTCACTGGGCGGTTCAACTTCATCTTTCCAGTTACACTTTTTTTTCCCTTGTGTGGTTCACAATGGGACATAAGTTCTCATTGGGTGAGGTAACCACACCCTCTTTCTTTCTCCTTAATTGGTGATGTCTCTCTTATCGTGATCTTAGGGTTGATAAAGACTTAATTCCCTTGGTGGCTTGAGGATTTCTTTGTCCTTTTTGATTCTAATAAGATTATCTATTCTTTATGGTCTCCTTTACCAAGAGTTTGTATTGAGTCCATACTCTTGCTAAAGTGGGGGCTAAATGTATAGTTGAAAAATGGAAGCACTTCCATGGTAGACTGGTTTAGCCTTCTGATTAAGTGGTTTGGGGTCATTTCAAGTGCCTTGAATGGGTTCCTGACTTTGATCTGGCTTTATCCCCTTGTTCTACCCCATTTCCACTTTTTCCAACCTATTTCTAGCATCCCAGACTGAAAAACTTGGAATTTGACCTTAGGGTCAAGGTTGACCTTTGTGGGTCAAGGTTCACCTCAACCTTGACCTAGGTCACAATCGACCTTTTCCAGGCCTGGGATTAAAATTTTAAAATTTCAGGGTTTCCTGATGTCAGTTTTTGGAAAAAGTTAATTCCCGCTTCCGGGTCGACTATTGCGGTCTTTGGAATAACAAATATTAAATTATATTTAATATAGGTCTTTTTCTAGGGGCATGGGTCCAATTGGAATTTAATTCTCCTATGTTGGCCTCCCTAGAAGATTGTGCCCTAGTTTCATATAAAAGGAAGCTTTCTCCTCTCATTTTCTCTAACCATCATAAAACCAAGAACTATGATCATCATGCATAATTGCAAGAATTTAAAGACTTGAAGAGTGAGATCCAAAGGTGAAGAAACAAGATTTGAAGAAAGCCAAGTAGCCATTGAAGCATTCATCCATTCTCAAGCACTTCTAAAGCACTCATTTTCATCAAGGAGATCCATTGGTGGCCATTGAAGGATTCAAGCTCCATGGAGCCCTCTTGTTGAAGATTTCTCCATCCACATTCCTCCAAGCCTCTTCCAATTCAAGAACCCATTCA
>MU223665.1:3811544-3827770 GCA_018584345.1 Thuja plicata
CTCTTCCAATTCAAGAACCCATTCAAGATTGGTGTTGAAGATCTACAAGAAATTGATTGAAGACATCCTACATTCTACATTCTACATTCTACATCCTTTTTGGTGCATACATACTTGTGGATTCACGAATTCGGATCAGCCACAAGGATTTCTACAAGCAAGGTGAATTTGTTTATTTACTTTGTTTTACTTATGAAATTTCAATTATACTTTGAGGTTAATTCCAAAACTGGGGTTTTACCAAGGCAAACCTCTCACGCCCAACAAACAAACCATTTTTATTGTAGGTACAAGTTTGAAACAACAGATCGAGATGAAGATTCAGATACCCTTTTCGGAAAACTTTTGGGAATCGAAAATAAAATTTCAGTCTGAGACTTTTTAGGTTGATTCTACCCTAGGCCAGAATTAGAAATTCTAGGTCAATGGTGACATTGACTTGAGGGTACAAATCAAAATTGTGTCCGAACGGAAAAAGATTTCTGGGTTTTGTTTGTCTCTGCATTTTTATTCCAAATCCGGTCTCATATTTTCCAAAAACTCAACACAGGCTTCAGAAAACAACATTCTTCAGATCTGCAATATTTCAAGGTTAGTACATTTCTCCTATTCATTTCAATTAAGGTTATCAATCTTTCTACTTCTATTGCACATTCAAATAAATAAACGGGTACTTAAGATCTTCCTTTTTGTCCTTATTTCTAAATGGTTGATTCATTTATGCATTGATCCTTCCATTTTGGATTATTCAATTTGGATCTTTCATTTGTACATATAAGGATATAAGGAGAGCATGTTATTGACCCCCTACATTTCAATAAAAAATCAAATCAAATCTTTTAAATGTAATATAGGATAATAGAAAACCCTAAAATCAAAACATATCTATTTTCTTATGTTACAAATATCAAACATAAATGCACTAACAATCTATGACAAGCTAATCATACCACCAATGACACGTATTCCAACATGTACTCACCATAACGAACCAAGATATGAAAGATCAAGGCTGTCACGAGAAGGCCACATTGAAACACAAGATAACATCAACAAAAAGGCATCCTGACCAAGTGGTCATTCAGTCCAAAAGTTATTGCCATGAACAATTTTGATGTGAGAATTGATAGAATAGCTGACACTAGAAGGATGCATCCTGATGGGAAAAAAATTGATTGACTGAAATGGGAATTTGCTGGCAATTGCTTGTGAATAGAATGGAACTAGGAAAGTCAATCTGTCTACTGATTTATTGGAAACGTTTGCGGTCACTGTGTCTAGAATAAATCTCAGTGTTGATGGAGTAAGCTCAGTCATGTGGGAATGTGATTTGATAGTGAAAGTGAAAAATGGTAAGGGGACTACCTGCACCGATATGGGTAGTGAATTTATTATGGAAGGTGATGGAAACTGTATGAAAGATGGTGAAAATAGATGGTGGATCTGACTACACATGGCACCTGAAATAGGTTTTCACCATGATACTTATCCATTGCGCCATTGAAGTGGTTTTCACAGATGGACGATTTTATTTCTCTTTCTCTTTTTCTTTTTGATACTTTTTTCAAGCTTTTATATTTTTTATGCTTTTTGAATTTTTTTCTTTGTTTGCTTTTTTGCTTTTCTAATTTTTTTGGATTTTGATAGTTTTCTGCTGTACAACAGATTGCTAAAGGATCAAGCATAGAAGCGCTTGAGATGTACAATATTTACAGGATCAAGGATCAGATCTCCTTCTGTTGAAGCAATCTGATAAGTGCCAGACCCATACTTTATTGTGATGCTGAAGGCCCCCAACCAATTAGGTTCAAAATTTCCTTTCTTGTCATGGTTCTAGAGGTTCTTCATATTGTGCTGTAGGACAAGATCACCAACTTCAAACTGATGAGGTTCAATCCTTTTGTTGAACTGAAGGCAGATGCGATTTTCATACACACGGAGGTGGTTTAGGGAACTGAGGCATCTCTCATCAAGGAGTTCTAGCTCTTGCAAGTGGGCAACTCTATATTCTTCTTCAGATAATAGATTCTTTAGAGAAATTCTAAGGGAAGGGAGCTCAATTTTGGTGGGTAGAATAGCCTCGGCATTGTAAACAAGGGCAAAGGGGGTGGCACCAGTGGGGGTTCGAATGAAGGTGCGGTAGGTTGAAAGGGTAGGATTGAGGCGAAGGTGCCAATCACGGCTAGCTTCATCGACTATTTTCTTGAGGATTTTAAGGATAGTTTTATTTGTAGCCTCTGCTTGACCATTGCCTTGCAAAAAGTACTTGGAAGAGGTATGGTGGGTAATGCTGAATTTCCTACACAGCTCTATGACATCCTTGTTTTTTAAAGGTCCTCCATTATCAGTAACGATGTCCTGAGGAATGCCATAGTGATAGATAAGATATTTCAAAATGAACTTCAAGATCTATTTTCCAGTGGTGTAGGTGAGAAGAACAACTTTGAACCACTTGGTAAAGTACTCAGTAGCGACAAGGATATATTTATGGCCATTGGAAGAATTAGGGAAAATATGGCCAACGAGGTTGAGACCCCAATAGGAAAAAGGCCAAGGGGTGATGGTGGGTTGAAGGGATTAGGATGGGGCATGTATCAAATCATCATGCTACTGACAAGGCACACATTTATTTACATAGTTGTAAGCATCTTGTTCCATAGTAGGCCAGTAATATCTAGTACGTAACAAATTCCTAGCCAAAGTGAGTCCACTAGAGTGAGCCCCACAGATTCCTTGATGTACCTCCTCCAAGGATGTTTGTTCCTCATCAAAATTTAGACACCTTAGAAGAGTTCCACCGAAATTATTTTGGAAAAGGGTATCAACAAGGATTGTGTATTAGGAATTGCGACGAATGAAGGTTTTGCATTGATTGGGGGTTAAGGCAAAGTGGGGTATGTCCATCGCGAAGGTAGGAGTATACTTCTTGGTACCATGGGGAGTTAGGATCAGCAATCTCACACACCATTTCAGAATTTGGTTTGTCATAGGCAGGGACCATAAGATTCTCAATGAGAAACTCACACCATATAATATGTTCTGGCATGGTCATCAAGGACCTGATAGTAGCCATGGCGTCAACTGCTTTGTTGTTTGTGCAGGGAATTTTTCAAAAGACCAATTCTATGAAATGTAGTTTGAGGTCCTCAAATGTACGACAATAGGGAAGAAACTTATCATCCTTTGTTTGATATTCATCCATAACTTGTTTGACAACCAATTGTGAATCACCTAGTACCAATAAATTGAGAATCTTCCATTGTATGGCCTGACGTAGTCCAAGTACAAGGGCTTCATATTCTATAATATTGTTTGTACAAGGAAATTGTAATTTATAAGATTTAGGGATGAGATCCCCTTTTAGTGTAACAAACAAGATTCTTGCCCCTGATCCTTTCTGAGTAAAGGATTCATTAAAATAAAGTTTCCATTGGGCACTCGGGGCAAGATTAAAGACTGATTCATCTAGAAAATCTATTATCAGTGGATGTTTACCATCAATAGGTGCTTCAGCTAACTGATCTGCACTAACTTGTCCTTTGATAGCTTTGTGATACACATAAAAAATGCCAAATTCAGTAAGGATCATAACCCATTTTGTTGTACGACCAGTAAGAGCAACACGTGACAAGAGATATTTGACTGGATCAATTTTGGCTACAAGGTGAATCTTATGATTGAGTATATAATGTCATAGTTTCTATGTACAAAAGACAAAAAATAAACATGCTTTCTCAATTAGGGAATAATTAAATTCATAACCAATAAGGGTTTTTTTGAGATAATAAAATTCTCTCTCTTTTCTAGTATCATCTAATTGTGCCAGAAGGGCTCCCAACGCAACCTCTATAGCAGATATATATAAAATCAAAGGATGGCCAACAATAGGTGGTACCAACATAGGTGGATTAGCTAGATAGCCTTTTATCTTCTCAAATGAATTTTGAAATAATAAATCCCATTGGAATTTGATATTCTTACACAGGAGATGAGAGAATGGATGCACCTTATCTACTAGCTGTGTCATGAATCTCTTGATGGACTACAGTTTTCCTTGTAAGCTGCGCAACTATTTCAATTTTTTTGGAGGTGGCATCTCATGGATGGCTTTTAATTTCTTTGGGTTGAATTATATTCCATGCCATGACACAATGTATCCCAGCAGCATCCAGATTGTACTCCAAAGACATATTTCTTGGGATTTAGCCCAAGCTTATACTTCTCCAATCGCTCAAAAATGGTAGTGAGGCTAGGAGTGTGTGATTCTCATTTCTTGGACTTACTTAAAAGATCATCCACATAGTCTTCTATGATGACATGCAAGAGATCATGGAAGATGGTTGTCATTGCTCTCTGATATGTGGTGCCAGCATTCTTAAGGTCAAAGGGCATCACCTGATAGAAAAAGGTACTCCAAGGTGTTGTGAATGCAACTTTGTGTTGATCTTCTAGTGCTATCCTGATCTGATTGTAGTAGGAGAAGCCATCCATGAGGGACAAAATCTCATGTCCAAAGTCAAATCCACTATAATGTCAATATTTGGGAGTGAAAAATCATCCTTAGGACATGCAAGATTTAGGTCTCTAAATTCAGTGTAGATGTGAATTCCCCCAGCGGGTTTGCCTACTGGCACAATATTGGAGACCCATTCAGGATAATCTATAGGTCCAATTACTTCCGCATCCAACATCTTCTGAAGCTCTACTTTGACTATCAGTGCGATTTGCAAAGTTTTTGTTTAACAAGTTTCACATTGGGATCCACAGCAAGATGGTGCATGACAAGATCTGTATCTAGCCCATGCATGTCCTTGTAGGTCCAGAAAAAGTTGATTTTATGTTTATGAAGGAATGTCATCATGTTTTTCTTTTCTTCATCACTGAGAGAGACTACAATGTAAGTGATGTGTGGATCTGCTTCTGTGCCCAGATTGATCAGGATAGTGTCTTCGATAATCATAGAGGACACTTCTGGTTCTGATGATATGAATGACAAGTCAAATTCTCCCTACTCTAGTGCCTCAGAAAGGTTTTCACTAGAGGATGCATCCTTTATTTTATCTTTTTCTTCATCCGAAGGTGCCTGCAAGAGGTTTTCACTAGGGGATGTTTTGTGTTTTCATTTTTTTTATTTTTATTTTTATTGTCATTTTTGGGAGTAAGAGAATTGACCTGGCTACCGAAGTAGGCTTGCTCACTGTAGTGGATTTGATGTTTGTATTGTCAGAGATTCTTAAGTCCAAAGAGGGCTAAAACTGCCTCATCTAAATCACAAATGTCTAAAGCTGGTGGTGAATCTTGTTGATCCCAGTCTATTAGTTCAGGGTTTGTGAGGGGAAGACGAGGGGATGAAAGGTCAGCTTGGGTGATAGTGAAGACATGGTTGAGGTCATCGAGATCATCTTCAACATAGTGGAAAGGAATTTTGAAGAACTCTTCTTTATTTTCTGAATCTGAGGTGGCTAAACAATAATCCTTAGTGAAGTTAGTCTTAGTTTTTATGGAACCCAATCCATGTCCTCGAGGATAGCCATTGGCTGTGATAGTTTATTTTTACCAGTTTAATTAGCTCCAAGACCAGTACCATGATACCCCATGCTTTCAATAATGGGAGTAACCTTGATATAATTTCCTTTAGGGAAGGTCACAGGTTTTTCTTCTTCGTTGATGTAGAGCCAATCAAGGACATTGTATTCCATGTGTTCATCTGATAAGGACCCCCAATGTTCAAAAGTGGTTATTTTGCAATGCATGAGCTCTTTGTCTTTAGAGGGGGGTAATGGTGATGGTCTTCCATAGGACTTTGGGGACAAAGGGAGTCGTCCAATGCATAGAGAGCTTTCAAATTTATATTCTCCCATGCCTTGATCTATAAAGGTGGTCTTTGTTTTAGATTCAACGAATTTGTCTTCAATAACATTTTCCTTTTCTTTGGATTGATCAGCTTATGTTTTTGATGTCTTTTCTGGAACTGATGAAGTGCTTGGAACAAAGGTTTCTTTATTGAAATGTCGGCCAAACTCATTCAATGGATAGTAGTTGGATTGTTTTCCTTCTAGTCTCTTGCAGTATTGAAAGGGCTCAGGATCTCCATGAATCGTGATTTCTCTACTGTGGTGTGGGAAATTGTTAAATTGATGATAAATAGAGGGTACACCTTTGATAGCGTGTATCCAGGGTTGTCCTAGCAAGATATTGTATGGTAGATCTAGATCCATCATATGGAAAATAGTCTCAATCAAGGCCGAGCCCACTTGTAAGGGTAGTGTGATCAAACCCTTTCTTTCTTGTTCTCTATCATCATAGGCCTTTATTGTGATTCTCTTGTCGACATCCAGGAGGTCCTTAGAAAGACCAATGTTACAAATAATTTTCAATGTGCACAAATTTAAGCGAGATCCAACATCTATAAGGACTCATTTTATTTTTTTGGACTGGGTTTTGGCTTCGATATGGAGGGATTTATTATGATGAAAGTTGGGACCACGAAAGTCCTTATCAGTGAATACAAGGTGCTCTTGTGTGGCTAAGTTCCCGATCATAGCTTAGAATTGTGCGACGTTGATATTCTTAGGGACACGAGATTCATTTAATGCATCTTCAAGGATTTCTTTGTGAATTGGTGAGGTGCGTAGGAGTTCTAGAATGGATATCTATGCAGGCGTCTTTCCTAAAGTCATAGTGTGAGGCAGGCCGAGTAGTGGTAGATGATGCAGCTGGTGGATTTACAGATGTAGAAGGTTTATCAGTAGATTGGACAGTGACTCTGGGTCTGCGTGTGGTAGCATTACAATCAACAGCTTTGAGGATTATGGTGTTAACATGTGTGTCAGATTATTTAATGCGGCCACAAAGAGAATCAAACCCAAATATATCATTTTCTTCTAGACTCCCACATGTTCGATCATTGCCTGCGATAGTATTGGTAGAGTAATCATATGGGATTGCGTTCGATGCATTGTTTTGATTGTGCGATGGGAAGGGGTGGTTGTAGACTTTAAGCTCCGCATTAGATGAGGATGCATTTTGACCTTCAACTTTGATTTTTCCATCCTCAATGAGATCTTGCACAAAGTGTATGAGCTTCATGCATTTCTTGGTATCATGCCCTTTGATGCGATGATAATCACAATATTCATTATCTCTATACCAAACGGGTTTGGGTTGATTCTCATCAAAAGGCCGAGTATTTGGATAGATTATCATTCCTTGATCTGTAATTTGTTTAAAGATCACGTCTAGGGGTTTCGCTAATGCTATGAATTTTCGTTGTTGCCAATTGTTGTTATTGTCATTGTTGTTGTTGTTGTTACGAGGGAAAAAATATGATTGGTTGCGCAGTTGTTGTTGATTTTTGTTCTGATACTGATTCAGATTTTGATTGTTTTGATTCTGATTTTGATTGTTTTGATTGTTCTGATTCTGATTTTGATTGTTGTTGTGATTCTAATTTTTATTCTGATTGTTATTGCAATTGTTTTGATTATTATTGTTGGATGCTTGAATAGTTTGAACATGCTTGGCATCAGTCACTCCATCACTGACAACTCCTTTGTTTTTACTCCATAATTTTAGTTTATCATTGTTGGAAGGAGTATAATGTTTTATGCTACCTCTTTGCAAAAGGCCATCTTCAATGTCTTTTCCCTTTTTGACAAGGGATTCAAAGGTGTCAGGTGAAGCCATTTTCATTTGGAAAGACATCTCGGAGGTCAAATTCTTTGTGAAGATGTCAATTAAGTGAATATCAGGTATTTTCCATGGCATGTGATTTGTAATATGTCTCCATCGTTGTGAGAAACTAGCAAAGGTTTCTCCATTCTTTTGTTTAGTATTGCACAAATCGCTGAGTGTTGCTTGATGCTTAATGTTATATGAATATTGTCCAACAAAATTCTCTGCAAGATCAGAGAAAGTAGAGATTGATCCATAAGGAAGGGCCATGACCCATTCCAAAGCTACGCCCCCAAGATTCCTAGTGAAGAGTCTTTTTAGGTAATTTTCATTATATGCAACTTCTTGACATGCGATGTAAAATTCTTTGAAATGTTGTAGAGGACATGTTTCACCTTTGCATTTTTCAAATTTAGGCATCTCAAAGTTTGAGGGGAATGGTTGCATTGTGATAGACTTGTTAAATGGATAGGGAGAAATCTCCTCAAATGAAAACTCATTTTTGCCCCCATTTTGTAAACTATGCACAAGATTTTTGAGTTCATTAAATTTTTGGGCTAAATCTGGAGCATTATGCAGAGGAAATGGTGGCACATAAGCTCCACCTCCTCCAAATTGTATAGCTGAAAACCTCGTGGAGGTCATACCAACTATAGAAGGGGGTATATATTGATAAGCTCTAGATGTGTTGGTTATGGATGTCTTCATACCCATTGTTTGAAACAAAGATGATGTAGGAAAAGGCATGGAAATCTGCCCTATGTTGTTGTCATCAGTGCCTGCCCCTTGGGTAGTATTTGTTGTTGCATGAGTGCTATTGTGCGCAGTAATGTTTGGAAAAATGCTTAGGATTTGTTGGATTTGTTCTTGTGTCAATTGGGCTAATGATGTAGTTTTTGATACAGGCGTTGATGTAGTTATTGACGTGGAAGGTTCACTAACAACTCCTTTACTAGTATCACGTGATGATGTAGCATTTGAATAGAAGCCATGGATGTAGTGGCGGCAGTGGTGAATTTGGTGATATTTTGAGTAAGGAGTGATTCATAAAAGTCAACGGGCACTATAATGCCATTTCAAATAAGATTCAAGAAGATTTCACCGATGTTTTGATTGATGTATTTTTCAACCATTTCTAAGTTATATGGATCACTAAGGAAATCGTTCACCTGGGTAGGTATTTCTTCTTGTTCCACTAACTCAGTTTCTTTGGGAATTTTAGCTGTTACTTCAGTGCCTTGAAAGAATTGATGGGCAAAAGGATTCTCCTCATAGGTAGTGTTGTTGAGTGTTGCACGCCTCATTTTTCTACATTGGGATCAAGTGACTACCATACAATGGTAGACTTAAAAGAATGGAATACAAGAAGATGTAAGATTGAGAGTTGAAATGGAATGGAGCAAAGATCTGATTCTTGATTTGATTGAATTAGATTGATTGGATAAGGATTGATAATTGAATAAGGATTGATTTGATTTGATGATTGATTTTGATTTAAAGGTTTTTGGAACAAAACCTAGGTACAACAAGACCTTGTGATGATACAAACACCAAAGGATTAAATGATATCTTTTCTACTTGAAGATAGACTTGTGATCTCAAGCAAAATGGGACATCACTAATGGATTTAAATCACTTGAGACAACCTGATGGTCTACAAGAAATGTTGTGTTTGTTTGAGGATGAAGGTCTGTAATAATTTTGATTAAGGTCTTTCAACCTAAAAAGGGATTGATTTGATGTAAAGAGGTTTGATCTAATGCTCCAAGAGAAAGAATGATGTTTGATAATGATGAAAGATTTGAAGAATTGAATTTAGAAACAAGAGGCTTATCTAATCATATTTCTCAAGGGTGACAAAGGCATGGTTGATAGGATATTTGGCCATGAAATTGCAAATTTTATTGTTGTACATGATTTTGTCAATTTTATCACGATACTCAATTTCTTGTTTGATTGATGTGGAAATGTGTTGATATTCTTTGGATTTGCAAGTGGTCTCTTTTTTTTCTTGATAAATTGGAGGTGTTGGAAGCTTAACCTTCTTATGTTTCTTTGAACCGGTCATGTCATATGGTGAAAAATCTGATTTTGACTGAGTAAATGAATGTTTCTAGATGAATGATTTCAAGATCCCACAAAGGACCAAATTTTGAATATTTTGGCACATTTTGAAGCTCACTATTTTCAAGCAGAGATGGTAGTCTCAGACGCATCCGGTGATATGCACAGATGACAATCTGCACAGACAGTGATCTGCATAGACGTCGACTCTAGAGAGGAGATGATAGACTGTTGTTAGGGAAGTGTCTTGATGTTTTGAACAGATTTTTGACTTCAATTTGAATTTTGAAGGATTTGTTCAATGGAAAGAACCAATTTCAGCATAATCAAACCAGAAAATAACCAACATAGGTCTTGAAAAAAATCCAACAAGGGACAAAGAAACCTTGAAGGATACAAGCAAGTGTGACAAATTTTATTTGTTGGGTATTCCATTCGTGTTTTTGATTTTTCAATGTTCTTCAAGCACTTCAAACACAAGTCTACCTAAGGAATTGGCTTTGATTTCAATATTATAGACCCATTGCTTGGTAGTCCTTCGACTCACATAGCAGTGTCACTCTCGAAAGAGCGCCCATGTTTTTTTCCTTTTTTCAGGTATTGTTGTCATGCTATGAAGATCTCTTTCACATCACATACCCTGGGACACGTATGATGAGGATCTTGGGAGAGATTCTTCCCACCTTGTACTATAATAAATCACCATTCGGAGGTGAATCAAGTAGCTTCTATGCCTAGAGTGCTTAGTAAAGGTCTTTGTTCGATTGTATCCTCTATGTTCATGCAAGCATGATTCAGGTGTATAGCCCCATAGAACATCTTGACAAAAGTGGTCATACAAGCGTGATTGAGACCACGAGGCCGCACTTAAGTTAGATGAGAGTCGAGTATAAGCTCAAATGCCAATTGACTCTCGAGAATTTAACACCAAAGACTAAATTTGATTAATGTGAGTTTGAGTGGTGTGGCTTACACCTTGTTCTCATGTGGGTAATTTCCAGAAGATTTTTTCCTTAACCGACATGCCCATCTAAAGGATTAACTGTAAAATATGGATTGGTGAAAAAAAGAGGTCTAGATTTCTGATTTTCCCTCAAAGGGAAAATAGCATACTCTTCTACCCAGTGTCGTTTTCTCCCAAACACACCAAACACTTGTTCTTTCCAAAAAGAATTATTTTCTTAAAACAAAATAAACATGTCTAGGTTTTTGATCTTCCCATAAACGAAGAGAGCATACTCCCCTAATGTTTATTTTGAATCACACAAATAAACCTCCTAATTAAATTTAGGTGCCTAATAAAATATTATGCTAAGAAGCATGATCATTTGGTTGAAATCTTTCAAGGCAACCTGCAAGTATGAATGTGAGTAGTTTTTGTTTGTTTATTTTTGTCAACATCCTACAAGCACACAAAGTTAGTAGTTTGATATTCTAGTGTTCAAAAATGGTGCTGTAAAACTTTGAAAAATATCAATAACCTTGAAATCTGCTAAAAAGTAGTAAATCATAGTAAATATGCACAGACGGCATAATACAGTCGATGACGGTGATCTGTGCAGATAGTAAAGTCAGAGCGCAGACGACAGTCTGTGAAAAGAAGAAATGGATACCTATCAGAAATTTAGAAATTCGCAGATGACAGTTGCAGAGCGCAAACAGTGATCCACGGAGATGGTGGATTTCCTGGACAGACAGTGAAAAATAGACAGTTAGCTGATAAATATATTTAAATAAACAAAAATATTTACTTTTTTATCAATTTTGGCAGCTTTTAACTCTTAAAAATTAACACCCTGACAGAAACCCGAGAGTTAGAAATCTCAAAAATTAGTAAAAAGAATTTAAAACAAGTTTAAATTAAATTTGGATTTTATGGCTTAGAGATGACTATTTGCAAGCGCAGACGGTGATCTGCGCAAATGGCAGTCTGGGGACACGGATTAAAAAACTAGTGCGGAGATGGCTCTGCGTAAATTTTTTCCAGAATGATGAAAATCATGAAAAACACATTAGAAAATTTGTAAATTAGGGACGTGGGTCCCACCGCGCATGCCAAAATATATGTGATAGAAAGTATACCTGCAAAAGACAACACTAAAACATACAAATGTTAATGCTAGCCATTAGAAACGAGATTCAAAGAGTTAGCATGTTTAAAATAAAATAAAAAATTAAGAACTTTCTCCACAACCTCAGATGAGTTGAACAAGGGCACCCAATCCCTTGTTGATCTACTCTTAGAGAAGTATGTGGGTGTGCTCTCCCAACACAATACTAAAATCTCACTTGATGATTTAAAGATGCAAGCTAAAGAGAGTGAAGAACTCAAGAGCAAGTATTGAAAACTTGTCTCAATCTCATCACATGAATGCAAATGCAAGACTATACTATGATGATATGTAAGATCAAAGGAAATCTAAGACTCATTCCATTAATCCTAACATGTAATATCTAGATTTGAAAATGAACTACAAGCATGAAATCATGAACGTGAAAACTAAGCTAATAATTCTAAAGCTAAATGAGCATGATAACAATGCATAAAAGAGAGATGATTTTCTCTTGGCAATGGCCTCTATTTATAGATTTTTTAGAGGAGAGAGAGGGCTTGGATGAGGTGGAGCTCATATGGCATCCACATAGGTGCCATATGAGGGACACATAAACCATGCAAGAGGCCAAATTTTTTCATACATGTGTGAGCAACATGTGATGTGATGGGTCAAGGTGTACTTAAAGTACACATGTGAAGGATCTTGTAAGAGGTGTAAGAGTTTTTGTCCAATAACTTTTAGAAAGTGTCATCATGGTTGTAAGAAATATTTTTGGAACCAAATTAGGATTATTTGGAAAAGTCAATTTTTAGAAATTTTCTCACATGTGTGAGCAAATAATTAGGACTAATATGTGTAGGAATCAAGAAATTAGCCTAATTAACCTTAGTTAATTAGTGAGTAGGTTTATTTGGTGAGAGTGATGTGAGGTAGGGTAGGATCTAGGTTCAAATTAGTTTAATCCAAATTAGATTTAGATTAATTATGGTTTAGTAGAGTTAAGTCATGTGGAGGAATAAATAAATTATAAATTTATTTAAAAGGGATAAATGAAGGAAATGTATATAAATAAGATTTAATACATTAAAAAGGGTTATAATATTTAAATTTAAGATTTAAATATTATTAAGGTGAATCATATTTAATTAAATAAATAAATTAAATAGATAGAAGAATATAACAAATATAATTAATTAAAATTAACTATAATGTTATGGAAATATTAATTAAATTAATATAAGGACGATTTTAGACATCTACACTAACAACCTCTTTGAAGAAAATCTCAGAAACATGCACAACATTTGATGCCTTCTTACATGGTATGAAATGTGCCATCTTCGAAAATTTATCCACAACAAATATGGAATCATACCCTTTTACTCTCTTAGGTAATCCAAGAACAAAATTCATACTAATGTCACTCCAAGGTTTCTCAAGAACAAAAATAGGTGTATACAATCCAGTATTCTAACTTACTCCTTTTGCAACTTGACAAAATCCACAACTCCTTACAAACTTTTGAACATCCTTATATAGATGAAGCCAATAATACTTTTCCTTAAGAAAACTCAATGTCTTATCAATTCCAAAATGTCTAGCCAATCCACCACAATACTTTTCCTTAATCAAATTAATTCTCATGGAACTTCTTGGTATACACAACTGAATTCCTTTGAACAACATACCTTCTTGAATGAAATACTCCTCAAACTTACTTGTTTGTTCTGATAGATTTGGTACTCTACAATCTCTCCACACCTTAGAAAAATTTGGGCCAGTATCATACAAATCCTTCATCTCATCAAACCAAGAACAGTAACCTTCATCTCGATCAACAAAGAATGTCTTCTACTTAGTGCATCTGAAACTCGGTTAGTAACTCCACTCTTATGCTTGATCACAAATGTGAACCTCTGTAAATATTTAATGCACTTCATGTCTCTGATTCAACTTATGTTGACTTCCCAAATACTATAAAGATTTATGATAAATATACAACACAAACTCCTTAAGAATCAAATAACGTCTCCACTTCTCACATAATACACATAATACTTCCTTTTAGCATCATTCAACTTCTCACTAAAGAAAGCAACAGGTTTACCTTCTTGACTTAACTCCTATTGCACTACCACTTGCATCACACTCAATTTGAAATAACTTATTGAAATTAGGCAAAGCTAACATAGGTTACTCGACAACCTTTTGTTTCAAATTCTCAAAACTCTTGTCAGCTCTGTGTGTCCACTTAAAATCCCTTTTTATCTCCTCTCATAGTCTCAATCATAGCATTATAAAGACAAATGAAAATCTTAATGAGATTTCTGTAGAAACTAGTGAAACCATCAAATGATCTTACCTCACCCACATTCTCAGGTGTGGGCCATTCTAGAATTGCTTTAACCTTCTCAGGGTCCATTTTCATGCCATCATTTGAAATCACAAATCCCAAATACACAATCTCTTTTTGCATAAAGGAACACTTTTTCAAATTAATCAACAACTTCTCCTCCTTCAGTCTTTGCAACACTTGTCAAATATGCTCAAGGTGTTCTTCCTTAGTCTTACTGAATATCAGAATATCATCCAAATAAAAAATAAAAACTTACCCAAAAATCTCTTGAGAGCTTCATTCATCAATCTCATGAAAGTACTAGGCACATTAGTCAAACCAAAAGGCATAACCAACCAATCATATAATGCTTCTTTTGTCTTGAAAGCAGTCTTCCATTCATCACCTTCTCAAATTATGATATAATGATAGCCTCTCTTCAAATCAATCTTGGTAAAATACTTTTCTCCACTCAAACAATCCATTATGTCATCCATCCTCGACATAAGAAACATATACTTCACTGTTATCTTGTTGATAGCTCTGGAATCAATACACATTCTCCATTCTCCATTCTTCTTAGGTGCCAATACAATAGGTACAACACACAGACTCAAGCTTTTTTTTATCAAACCTTTCTGCCACAACTCATGCACTTGTCTATTAAGTTCTTCATTCTCAGTAGGTGTTAATCTATATGACGCTTTATTCATAAAACTAGCTCCAAGAATCAGATCCATACACTGACTTATACTTCTCACCAGTGGTAAACCATCATGACTATCCTCTACAACAATCTCCTTGTATTCTTTTAGCAAGTTTTGAATTTCTATTGGTACTCGGCATCCACTGTCTTCTATTTCTCAACAATTACTATTTCTTGTCACTCGGAAATTACTATTTTCTGTCACTCGACAATTAGTATTTTCTGTCACTCGACATTTAGGAATTATAGAAAAATAGACTCAATTCTTCTTCATTTCTTTCTCAAATTATTTTCCATTAACCATACAAATTTTCACAGTAGTACAATTTATTTCATATGGAACCTCAATCAAAGGCAACGATGTTTTCTTCTTCCCATTCACCCAAAGAGTATATTGATTCAATCTATCATCATGCATAACATGTCTATCATACTGCCAAGGTCTACCCAACAGAATATGACAACAATCCATAGGCATAATGTCACACAAAAATTCATCAAAGTAATTTCCAATCTTGAATTTCACAACACATTGCTCACTTACCAACAATTTATGCTCATCCTTGATCCATGAAACATGATAGGGTTTAGGGTGTCTCAATCTCTGCAATTGCAACTTTGTAACCAGCTCCTTTGATGCCAAATTGGCTGAACTTTGACTATTAACAATCACTTTACAACATTTTCCTTCCATCTTACATCTGGTCTTGAAAAGACTCCTCCTGAGAATAGGTTCTTCATCTACTCGGTTATTACACAAAGCTCTCCTTACCATCAGGTTTTCTCCAGCTTCAGGTCCACTTTGGGAACCTTCAAGATCCTCTTGCACCACAATATTTCTATGTCTTTTCCCACTTCCATCAGAGTGTCTACACTCGAAAGATCTATGCCCTTCTTCGCCACATCTAAAATAATTACTACTAAAACCACCTCTACCTCTTCCTTGCTAGGAACTACCCTTCTCTTTAAGAACTACCTATGTGCATAAATGTTGTCACACTTCTATGAATCATTCCATTCAAAGTTGCTCAAGAATGAGACGTCAAATATCGATCCATAGCTCTCTAGTCATGGATGTGTAAAAATGTAAAATGAAGGCCCTCAGATTGACCTAGTTGTGTCTATTGCAAATACACCATGAAACGAGAGATTCAAATGCATAAAAATGAAATCTACTCTATATGATAACAATGCATATTAGTCTATGAAAGGAAATATGAATGCAAATCTAATCTATGGAAATAAACATGATTCTAATCTATGTGAGGAGCCATGAATGAAAGAATAAAGAAAACAAGAAGAGAGCTTGAGTGCTCAAATTCTCCTCCAAAATTGCTCTCCAAACCTGCAGCATAACAATATTATGAAAACCTAATATGAAAATGAGAAG
>MU223665.1:3837011-3850168 GCA_018584345.1 Thuja plicata
GAGGGGTTTTCTTTCAACTAAATAAATTAGAAGAATTTTATTTAATTAAATGGGGAAAATTGAATTTAATTAAATAAGAGGAATTTTATTTAATTAAAAGGGAGATTAAATCTTTTAATTAAATAAAGATGGTCAAACCTTAGGAAATATTGAAATAATTGAATAATTGGATTAATTATAATTTGATCAAGGAAATTGATTTGAATTGAAAATGTTCCAAAGCATTGATTCAGAAAATTGATAAAATGATAAAAATGATAAATGGGGCCCAAAGTCTAGGCGACCATTTTAGGGTGCATACACTACCACCTTTCCATTCGGTCTTGCTTTTATCATCAGTTTTCCACTCAGATTTACCCTTATCTTGCACAAAATTATAAAATCTATCACCTTCACCATAGGATCTACCTTTGCCTCTCTGGAATCTACCTCCTCGACCTCTCTATCTTTGTTCATAGTTCTTTGTCAAGATCTCATCAGCTTTCAAGGCATATTGATATGATTCTTCCACACTATCCAATTTTACAAAACTTATTTCATCTTGAATTCCAAATCTCAGCCCATTCAGGTATCTTGCAAATTTATCAACTTCATCATCGACATATCTAGATCTAATGTCCAATCTATAGCATTCCTCAGTGTATTCCTTCACAATCATGTCCTTTTTTCTAAGGTTCTACATCTTCCTCAACAAGCTAACTTGGTAATCAATAGGAAGGAACTTCTTCTTTACCTTGTTCACCATTTTCAATCAAGTTCTGATCTTTTTCTTTCCTCTTCTTTGTCTATCAGTTTGCAAATTCTCCCACCATAATGAGGCATGACCTTTCAACCTAGTGACTACAATTTTCACCTTCCTATTATCAAGAGTGCTTTCAAACTCAAAGAACTTCTCCATATCAGAGATCCAATCCAACACAACATTGGTATGTAACTTTCCATCATAAGAAACAACTTCAACAACATGCTTTGAATGTGCCCTAGACAATACTCTCAACAATATTTACTCATCTTGATCTTCCTCATGTTAGAATAAATGAGAGGGGGTGAATTAGTGGCCTTAAAAATAATTTTAAAAATGCAACGAAAAACTTATATCTCAAATATAATACCCTCTAGTTATCTTTTAGTCCATCAAGATGTATGCCATAAATAAACTTAGCAAATATAACCTGCTCGGTGAGATATATTGTTCATCTTTTCTAGACTTTACCGAATAGCAGTAAATGAACCTATTGTTAACTAACCAATCTAGTTTCAATAATGTGTAAAGAAAAATATCAATGAAATGAAACATATACACATTTGACACATAGATTTTAATGTAGAAACTCTGTTAAGGTAAAAATCACCTAGGACCGGTAAACCAAAATATTTTCACTCTTCTAAAGTGAGGTCAGTGAAGAGCCAACCCTGTTAAAGGTTACAATACACACTGTTAAGTTTGACCTTGTTAGAAGATTTCAAACTAAAAATTTGTCTTTTGACCTAACACTCACTATGATGTCAAAAAGAAAACCTTTTGATACTCTTGAGTATCACAATACGATAAGGACTATTAAATCCCACTCGGTTAAGAGATTTTTGAATCAATGGTTAAACTGATACAATAAATGATATGTTCAAAATAAAAATTTAACTTGTAGATATTTAGATCTATTGTTAGTCCAATAATACCTCTTTGATCAATGTTCACTTTAGTTCCTTTTCTCTCTTTCTTTCTTCTGCTCGGTGAATACTTTGTCCTCTGTTGCTCGGTGTCTGTAGAATTCCTTGGCTCTGTTCTTCAACCTATATAATCATATCTGTATGAAGACTTCTAGCTTCACAAAAATTATACTAAGCATTCCTTTTTTTCATAATGAATTCCATGTCTCTTTATATAGACATGATTAGCCTCTCAATCTCCTTGTTTTTGTTGTAGATCACTTCTTGATCTGTAAAACTGCCATGCTTGCTTTATCCCATAAATCTCTGCTTTAGTTTTATTCTACAAATCTCTCCTTGATAACTATGAATAAAATGTCCTTTAAATATCTTTCCTTTATTTAGTTTAACTGATCGTTGAAAATAAATAAATCAACCAATCAATCCCTAAATATAGCTCTGCTAGCTAAGTAGTTTTGTCTTTCTTTAACTTCAGTTCTGATTGGTCATCAACTATAGTTTTGCTCGGTAACAACTTTAGTTTACTGTGGTGCTTGGTATACACTTTAAACTTCTTGATGACAATTTCTCAGTAATGTTTTCTCAGTTACTATTGTGATCGGTTTACACTGTGAACTGCTCGAGGTTCCCTGTTCGTTGGTGTTCACTGTCACTCGGTGTATACAAACTTTTTATGTTTTAGCGATAACATAAACTTTGTCTCTTCAGATCTTCAAGTTTATGACCAATATGTATATGATCAATCAAACCATATCAAGTTGACATCAATGACAATATAATACATTAACTGATTTAATGTCTTGCATTCACTTTTGCAGCTCGGTGATCATCAACTTATCATCTTCAAACATTCAATCAATTATAGTTCATCAATCTCTCCCTTTGGAAATGATGGAAACATACTATGAAATATGCAGTATAAAATATGCAAAATATCATACCAAACTTATTATTCTATAACCAATTCAAATATCTGAATCTCGGTAAGCTCTTCTATCTTAGATTGGATTCTATTGTGTGCTCTCCCTTTCTTGTAGAATCTCTTCTCCCTTTTCTGGATAGATATGCAGTGTTAATTATTTCTAATTCTCTCCCTTTGATGGATGGTTATTTCATTGAATATTCCTCTTCCTTTGACAACAATGCCAAAAAAAATATTCAGCTCTGTAGTAGCCAACAATATTTTTCTCCCTTTGAAGCTTTCTATCCCTTTAGTGGACTGATATGTCATTGTAGTCCATAGCTCAGCTTGCATCAACATGAATACACTTCTGATAATGTGCAGGCTGATGCAGCCTCAAAGTCAATTTAGTGACCAATAGACAAGGGATGAACCCCTAGTCTATTCCTCAGGTACTTAAATATATGTTTTGGTAATGGTTTTGTGAATATGTCTGCTAGTTGTTCTTTGGATTGTACATATTCCAGTATCACATGTTTCTCTTGTACTTGTTCCCTCAAGTAATGATAATTAATAGCTATGTGCTTTGTCTTAGCATGCATCATAGGGTTCTTTGAGATGTTTATAGCACTAGTGTTATCACAATAGATAATAATTGGGTCAAGAATTTCTTCATTCATACCTTTCAACAATTTCTTGATCCATGCAATGTTAGAGCAATTTGCAACAACAACTACATATTCTGCTTCTGTAGTTTATTGAGATATGCATCCTTTATTTTTTACTTATCCATGTGACAAGTCTATCACCCATAAAGAAATATCCTCCTATTTTGCTCTTTCTATCATCTATGTTTCCAGCCCATTCAATATCAGTATAAACTTGTAGCTCAAATTTGCCTTCTTTATTGTACCACAAACCATAGTCTTCAGTATTCTTCAAATATCTCAAAATTCTTTTAACATCAGTCATGTGTGATTCCTTAGGATTAGCAAAGTATCTTGCAACTATACCAACTGCATGTGCTATATCAGGTCTAGTGTGTACAACATACATTAGTTTGCCAATCATAGATCTATATAAGGTCTAATTTACCTCGGTTATCTTGTCTTCCTTTGTAAATTTGTAGTTGGTTTCCATAGCATGTGTTCCAACTGGTTCTGAGTCCCCCATCTTGAATATCTTCAAAACTTCTTTGATGTATTTGGATTGTGTGATGTAGATGCCTTTATCCTGTTGTAGAATCTGTAGGCCAAGAAATTTTTTTATCTCTCCAAACATTGCCATTTCAAATTCTTTGCTCATTTCATCAACAAATGACTTGCATATCATATCATTACCTCCAAATATGATATCATCAAAAAATATATCAGCAATCAAAGTCTTATCATTAGTGTCTCCTTTCAAATACAGATTACTGTTATCACTCTTTCTAATAAATCCAATACTAATGAGATAATAGTGAAGTATTTCATACCATGCTCTCAGTTCTTGTTTCAATCGTTACAAGACTTTGTGTATTTTACAAACCATGTTTCTCTTGTTAGGATCAACAAACCCTTAAGGTTGTTCAATGTATACCTCATCTTCTAGTATTCCATTCAGAAATGCAGATTTAACATCCATTTGGTATACTTTGAATCCTTTAAAAGCATCATAAGAAAGTAGAATTCTTACTCCTTATAGTGTAGCAATGGGTGCAAATGTTTCTCCATAATCAATACCTTCTTCTTGTGCATACCCTTTGCATACCATTCTTGCTTTGTTCCTTATGACATATCCATTCTCATTCAGTTTGTTTCTGAAAATCCATTTGGTGCCAATAAAATTTTTGTCACTCGGTCTATGTACTAATGTCCATGTTTTATTCTTCTCATTCTATTCAATCTCCTCATTCATTGCACTAAACCATTCTTGATTTGAAGTGCAACATTAACATATTTAGGCTCAAAATCACAAATCAAACATCTAGTGTTATGAGACTTACTTCTTTTTCTCATTCCTTCTCTTTTGTCTCCAATGATTTCGTCCTATGGATGGGGTCTTCTGACATATTTACCAAGTACAGGTTCAGATCTCTGATCTTCATTTTGATCTTCATTGCTCAGTTCAACATTGTGAACATTTTCTTGATTTTCGGTGTGTGCAGCTTGTTGCTTGGTTGCATTCATTTGTCGCTCGGGGAATGTGTCAGGTTCTTTAATGTAGATAAATTTTGTTGTAATATTCAGGTTCCTTTCTGCTTTCCTCGTCATTTTTCTCTACAAATTCATCCACTTTAACATTTGCACTTTCAATGATTTTGTTAAAAGATTTGTTTAGACATTTATAAGATTTTCTTTTAGTAGAATATCCTAGAAATATTCCTTCATCACTTTTAGAGTCAAGTTTTCCATTTCTATCATCTGTCTATATATAACATTGACTTTCAAAAATTCTAAAGTAACTCACATTTTGTGTGTATCTCTACCATAGCTCATAATGTGTTTTATTTGTGTCTTTCTTCAATTAAACTCAGTTTAGTGTATAGACAACAATACTTACAACTTCTCTCTAAAATTTTTGTGTGGTGCATTTTTCAATCACCAGTGTTTTGGCACAATCAACAATCAATCTATTCCTCCTTTCAACAGTCTCATTTTGTTGTGGTGTTCTCAGTGCAGAAACTTATCTTGTAATCCTATGCTTATTACAAAAGTTAGTGAATTCATCAAAAATAAGTTCTCCTCCTCTATCTGATCTTAAACATTTCAGTTCCTTTCCACTTTGTTTTTCAACTTTAACTTTATACCATTTGAACATCTTAAATGATTCAGATTTCTCTTTTAAGAACATGACAGTCATCATCCTAGAATAGTCATCAACAAATAGAATAAATTATCTATCACCATAATAACTCTTTGTTATCATTGGTCCACATAAGTCAGTATAGACTAATTCAAAAATAGCATTAGATGTGTAGGTTTTTCTCTTGAAACTAGACTTTGTCATTTTTCCTATTTTACAATTCTTGCACATAACATGGTCAAGCTTTGAAATACTCGGTAAGCCTCTTACTTTTATTTTCTTACTTATCTTAACCATGTTGTCAAAGTTCACATGACATAACCTTTTATGCCACAATCAAACGTCTTTATTTCTAGAAAATAAACAAGTGGTCTCAATATCATCAAGATAGAATAGATTACCTTTTGTTTGTTCACCAGTACTGATCAAATTTCCTTTTTCATTATAGATAATTATCTTTTTGTTCTCATATGCAACTCGGTGTCCTGTGTTGTTCAGTTGTGAAACACTTAATAAATTATAGTTAAGTCCTTTCACCCAATATGCATTTTCATATCAGATCATATTATTCAACATGATGGTACCTTTTCCTTCAATTGGGCAAGGTGAGTCATTACCCATCCTAATTGATCCACGATTATAATATTCAAAAGTTTCAAACTTTTCTTTATCTCCAGTCATGTGATGAGTACAACCACTATCAATAATCCATACATTATTTTTGCTAACTTTAGATATGAGTGAATTTTTAACATACCTTTCTTCTTCGTCTGAATCATCCTTCATAGAAACAAATACTACCTCAATATCTTCATCAAAATCAGTACCAGAATTTTCAGCTTTGTTCTCAACTAGGTAACAAGCCTTCTTGACTTTATCCTTGTAATCTCGGTTATCTCTTCTGTCAGAGTGTCAGTTTCTTTTGTAGTATCGGTCATCACTTCTTTCGTACTTATTTTCATAAGATCTGTCATTGTTTCTTTCATCCTTTCTCTTGTTAGGCTATCTAGCAGCAAAATGTCCAATTTATTTGTAATTAAAATAGACCAATGGTAATTTACCTTTATATCTTCCTTTACCTCTATGTAATCTCCTAGCCATTAGTGCTTCAAGTTTATCAAGTTCTTGTTCATCACTATCATTTCTCATAGTGTGTTTGTTACTAGATTTGCTTATTTTTAGAGAAGACTTGAATGCAGACTCAATAGTAGGTAAGACACTATTGTCATAGTTGTTCATTTAAAATGAAATAAGTCTACCAATCAAATTATCAAGAGTAACATTGTTATTTGCTACTACTCTCATTTCTTGAATTGCAGATACTCTAATAGCATAAACAGGTAGTAAGGTTCTCAGAATTTTACTTACAACTATTTCTTCCTCAAGTACTCCTCCTACTCTACAGATAGCATTAACAACTTCTTTGATTCTTCTATTGTACTGAGTGATGTTCTCTCCTTTAACTCTCAGGTCATCAAACTTTCCTCTTAGCTTTCAGCTTTAGTTCTCAGCACATTGGTGTCTCCTCCATGTACTAGCTTGAGTTTGTCCCACATTTTATTTTCATAGGTGCATGATTTCACATCTTCAAATTCAACATTGGTTAGTGAAGAAGAAAGTTCTATCATCATAGAATTGTTTTCATGTTTCTCTCTTAATTGATCAATAGTCAGAGGTCCAGTAGGTGCAACATATTCAGTATCTAAGTATTGTGTGACATCATTTCCAATACCTGATAGATGAAGTCTTATCCTACTTTGACATGATGCAAAGTTGTCATTGTTCAACTTAGGCACATCCCTTTTACTCATCTTGTGATCTTTAGCTTAAGTCCCTTTAAACTTTTCTTCCAAGCACCAAAGCTCTGATACAACTAGGTCAATTTGAGGGCCTCCATTACAAACCTTTACACTCCATGACTAGGGAGCTATGCATCGATATTTGAGGCCTCATTTTTGAGTAACCTTGGATGGAATGATTCATAGAAGTGTGACACATTTTCATCACACATTTTTGGCGCCCACTGTGGGGCATGATGCTCCTGATTTTCTTTCATTTTATTCAGATTTTCTAATCTTTAAATGGTTATTTTATTGAAGTTTTTCAAGCCTAACCCTTGTGCAGGATGAGTTGGAGACAAAAAACTCTAGATTTTCAAATATTTGATCATATCTCTTAAACGGCTTAGATTTTTGGTCTAAAATTTTTTTTGCGGGTTGGTGACATATCAAAAAAGCTTCAGTAAAAAATTTAGAATTTTCCAAGGTATTTTGAATTTTTTATAATTTGTTCTTCATTTTTCATAAAACCTTAATTTTCAGCGCAAATAAGCATATTTTTTGGAAATTTTTATATTTTTGGAAAGGTCTTTGAATTCTACAGGGGGTCCAATCTTTGTGTTTTAAATTTGGATGCAATATCATAGCTCATTTGGTCAATTTATGAAAACTAGTCAATTTTGGAAAAATGGCTCCCTAGGGCACAAATCAAAAAATATTGTTAAAATTTTTTACATTTTAAGAAATCTCTCTATTTTTTAATAGGAATCTCTTCTTTGCATTTCTATTTTTAGCGTTAAAATCATAGCAAACAAATCAGATCTTGTTGACTAGGTCAAAAATCAAAATTAAAAAAGGGCATTTAATGATTAGCTTGCACTTATTTTTCACATGGTTCAATGCATGATGTGAGTTATCATTTGGATTAGTTTCTAGTTATTATTTCTCCTAACAATTGATTTTTAGATTTAACCCTGGTGTTTGCATAAGTTGAATATACATTGCATATCTTGTTTGCTTGTCTTGCTTGTTGGAGAGTTCGTGGGGATTGTTTAGACTTACGTGGATAAATAACAAAATGCTCACGTTGCTTTGGATTTGAGGTATTTTTTTACATCTCTATAACATTTGGATTTTGAAAATAAAATGAACCTCTAATGTGTTTAGCTTGAGTGTTTCTTTCATAGATCACATTTCTAATTGGTGCTCTAAAAATGGACCTAGATTTGCTTTCTTATATATATGTTTCACATAGTAATTAGGCCTTATGAACACTATTTGTGGCGATCTTGAGAGAGTGGGCTTCATTCGCTTGTCTTACATGCGAAGCTCTTCTTGACGATAAATCCCCTTGTAGGTCGGGAAGGATTTGTCATTACTTCAAACTTGGTTTAATCTTCACCTTTGATTGGTACTTTCTCTCTTGAGATTGGTGGTCATTGTTCTTGATTTACCTTGGGTGAGGTGATTTCAATTTAGTGGGTCAATTAATCTTGTTTTCTATGTTTGGGTGAGGTGAAGAGGCTAGAGGATTATGCTCTTTTTCCCTTTTGGGAGAATCAGAAACTTGGAACCCCTGAATCTAAATTAAGTCCCCATATGGTCCATATTGTGAGTCTTCCTTGTTAGAGAGGGTTAACCATAGTAGACACTCCCTTTATTGGGTAAACCACGTGGATGAAACGTCAAGTGGTAATAGCCATTTTTTCCATAGTAGCAACAACCGCTATATAAATGTCCTTGTGGAAGAAATCTCCACGGGTGTAGTTTCTTGTTGGTTGTCAGATCTCCTCAGCAGCTCCTGATTGATTAAATTCTCAGACTGTCTCGAAACCTCGGTGCACCGGGATTGGATTTTACCCACTTGAGACTTCAAAAGTTGCAGAGTCAAAACCATTACTAAGAACTATAGTGAAACAAACTTTTTCTTTTCTAGGACTATGTGCATGATTGGAAAACATTTTGAGAACATACACAAGTAAGATCCTTATGGAGTAGAATACTATGTCACTATCCATGTTCATGTGCAAGGTTGCTTTGTCCCTTTCTCATTGTTTGAAGACATTGATTGCTTGAATTCCCTGATTTCTGTCTTGCATGCCTGATTCATGATAAAAACTGCTAATGCATCTAGTTGGTCAATTAAAATGAACAAATCTGAGTTCCTGAGTTATAAAAACTTTAATGGATTTCTCCAAAGAGTGTTATGACATGTTGCTCAACATGCAAATAAGCTTAAATGGTATCAATTTGTAGAAAATGACTCTTGGTCTTCTTTCTTCCGCATCTCTCATGTCTTCCTAGTCTTCCATTTCCATCCTTTCTCTTCTTTGTTCACGCTTCTTCCTCTTCTTCCCAAGATCTTCAAATATTCTGATTCTTTTCCTCTTATTATTTAGTCTATCTTCTTCTATTCATCTCTTCTGTCACTTCCATGCTTGATTCCTCCTCTTCTAGAACCATGAACTCCAAATATCTTGTTATGGAACCTCTCTTGAGAATAGATGATCTCGAACTTGTTGCTCAATTCGAAAAGTGGTGTTTCTCCAAAAATTTCATGGATGATAAATTGAGGACAGAAATACAAAAAAAAGTGATTGAATCAGACACCTTTGCTAGGATCATATACAAGATCTTGTCACAACTTTCTCCTTCCAAACATCTTTCATCTTTTGAGTCTTCTCATCATTCCTCATCATCCAAGTCTTCTTCCTCCACTAGGTCTTCACTTTCCTCTTCTTCACGATCTCGTTCTTCTTCTACTTCTCCCAAGAGTCATACTTCTCTTTTCAAGACATACCATAATGAGCAACATGATGATCCTTATGATACCTCTTCCACGAATAATGACACACCCATCTTTGATGATTCTGATCATCCCATTTATTATGACTCTGATGACTATGATGACTATGATGACTATGATGATGGACAATATAGTGATACCTATGACACCTCTATTCCTAAGAATCCTCCTCGTTGTGTGCTTGTTCTTACTGGTAATGGTTCATCCTATTTGAGAGATTGTAATGGTGATTCATATGATTCTAATTTTAAAAGAGACTTTGATGAGTTTTGTGAGAAATGCCTCTTTGATGCTTCTATTGAGGAAGAGAAATTTCACCGCGTTGATTTTAAACGCAAATATCATAAGAGTTTCTCCTCTAAGGATTCTCATGCTAAAAATAAAGATTGCACTCTCAAGAAAGATCATGTTAATGATGAACCATTGTTTTGTGATGATTCCCTTCCATCCTCTACTTCCTCCAATACTCATACATCTCCTAAAGTTGCCAAATCTTCCACAAATCCTTCATCCAACAAAAGTCCTAATGCTTTTCATGTAGTTCCCTATAGTTATCCTCAAGGACTACCTCTTAAAGAAACTCAAGCTAACTTTCAATTGGCTTCAAATACGTTCAATAGTGTTAAACCTAAAGAGCCTAAGCCTTTATATGCTATAATGCCTACTTCAGCTAATCCTTCCCCATCTCTTCCCAAGTCTCCCATACAATTCCAACACGCTTCCTTGTCCTTAGATGTGGCTCCATGTCAAGAGGACTCTAAAAATGATAAATAAAAGAACATAAAAAAGATCAAGATCAAGAAACCTCCATGTCATCCAATCCTTTTCATGATGTCTCTTATTCGTTTCATGGTTCTTTTGACCCCTTACACCCTTTCTCATTCATTCCACCCTATCTTAAGTCTTCTCCTAAGCAATATTAGGTTACTACTTACATCGTTGAGCTTATTGATAATCAAAATAACCTTACCCCACTTGCACTTTCCAAAGATGATACTTCCATTAAGGTTATTAAAACTAATGTTGTTACTTCCAATATTAAGCCTATTGAGAATCAAGAGAAAAGTTATGCGCTTATTCTATCCAAAGATCCTTGTCAAGATCAAAGTCTTCCATCTTCTTAATCTACCACTCCATGTTTGCTTCCACTTTCTACTCTTCCTAAGTCTTTCCAAGATTCAAACAATCCTATCAAAGAAGGAGCTCCTATTCAAGATGTTCACGATCCTATTGAAAATCCTAATGCTCACTCTAAATATGCTGATATCCATGGTTTTCATATACATGCCGATGAACTTATTGATTATCATTTTGCATCTTCCATGTCCATCCTTGGACATCCTCCACCAATATTAAGGGCTTCACGTTTTCCTTCCATCTTGGGTCCTTATGTCCCTTCAATTTCCCCTCTTAACCCTCCTAATTTGTCATCCATCTTGGGTCCTTACATCCCTCCATCTCTTATCTTTCCTCAAGATCAACATAGATGCATACCCTTGAATCCTTTTCATCCATCCACCCATCTAAACCAATCATATTCTTCTTCTTCCTCCACAAGTCCCAAGTCTTTTAGAAGAAACTTGAATGTTCAATACAAGAAAAAGAAGCAATACAAGAATTCATCTAAAAAAGAAGATCACCATGTCTCCTCTAATTGACATGGGGGCATAAAGTTAAAAGAGATAACTCAGAAGAAAACTACAAGACAAGTATGGGTTCCAAAATTCATCATTGAAGATATTCTCTCTAAATCATCAAAAAGAAATGAAAAGCCTATGACTATATGGATTCCAAAGTCTCTCTTGAAAGACTCTCATGTTGAACAACAAGTGAAGTTGACATTCAATCTTCCAAAGGCTTCTACTTCATATTTTTCCAAAAATATTCTTTCATTTCATGCACCTAAACCGCAACCTCTGTTATCCATTCACCATATTCCTTCACGTATTCCTTTATTCACATTTCCTCCATCCTCTCTCCACCCTTCAAGGTGTGTATTGACGTTGATCTTGTGTGTTAAAATGTTGACACACTTCTATGAATCATTCCATCCAAGGTTGGTCAAGAATGAGGCCTCAAATATTGATCCATAGCTCTCTAGTCATGGAGTGCAAAGGTGTAAAATGGAGGCCCTCAAATTGACCTAGTTAGTGCCTATGCAAGTACACCATGAAACGAGAGATTCAAATGCATGAAAATGAGATATACTCTATATGATTGCAATGCATAAAAGGAAATTAATCTAAATGATAACAATGCATGATTATTCTATGAAAGAAAATACAAATGCAAGTTTAATCTATGAAAATAAATATGAATCTAATCTACATGAGGAGCCATGAATGCAAGAAGAAGACAAGAAGAGAGAAGTTACAATATCCAAGCTTGAGTGCTCAAATCCTCCTCCAAAATTGCTCTCCAAACTTGCAACATAATGATACTATGAGAAAGATGATATATGAATAAGGAGAGGTCTCCTTTTAAATGAAAGTGAATGGTTGAGATTAAGAGGCAAAAAGAATTGATCAATGGCTGAGATTAAGAGGCAAAAACCCACCACTTAGGAAGATGTGATGAAAAAGAGATTTTTATTTAATTTATTGCCTTTTTCAACAAATAAAGTGCTTTATGTCGATATTTTTATTTATTTAATTAAAAGAGGGGTTTTCTTTCAATTGAATAAATTAGAAGAATTTTATTTAATTAAATGGGAGGAATTTAATTTAATTAAATAAGATGAATTTTATTTAATTAAAAGGGAGAAATTTAATTTAATTAAATAAGATAAATTTTATTCAATTAAAAGGGAGATTAAATCTTTTAATTAAATAAGATAAATTTTATTTAATTAAAAAGAAAATTAAATCTTTTAATTAGATAAAAATGAGCAAACCTTATGAAATATTGAAATAATTGAATAATTGAATTAATTACAATTTGATCAAGGAAATTGATTTGAATGAAAATATTCCAAAACATTGATTCAGAAATTTGATAAAATGATAAAATGATAAATGGGGCCCAAAGTCTAGGCGACCATTTTAGGGTGCATACATTTGCCCCTCTTGACAAATGTGTGGTAGACTCGGCAACACATGTAGTCAAAGAATGCAGTTGAAGTGTGAGGTCGACTTGGGATCACAAAACAACCCAGACATGTGGTCGATTTGGGAACACATCAGGACAAAAATAAGCACAATTGAAAAAGACAAAGTCA
>MU223665.1:3859540-3876662 GCA_018584345.1 Thuja plicata
TTTAATTAAATTAAATTCCTCCCATTTAATTAAATAAAATTCTTTTAATTTATTTAATTATAAAGAAAACCCCTCTTTTAATTAAATAAATAAAAATCCCCACTTAAAGCACTTTATTTGATGAAAAGAAAATAAATTAAATAAAAATCCATTTTTCTTCACATCTTTCTAAGTGGTGAGATTTTTGCCTCTTAATCATAGCCTTTGATTTTTGCCTCTTAATCTCAACCGTTCACTTTTCTTTATAAGGAGCCCTCTCCTTCTCATTCTTAGATATATAATTTTTATGTATTGTTATGTTGTAGGTTTGGAGAGCAATTTTGGAGGAGAATTTCAGCACTCAAGCTTGGATATTGTAACTTCTCTCTTCTTGTCTTCTTCTTGCATCCATGACTATTCATGTAGATTAGATTAATGTTTACTTTCATAGATTAAATTTGCATATTTCCTTTCATAGATTAATCTTGCATTGTTATCATTTGGATTAATTTCCTTTTATGCATTGCAATCATATAGAATAGATTTCATTTTCATGCATTGAATCTCTCATTTTATGGTGTACTTGCATGGGCACAACTAGGTCAATCTGAGGGCCTCCATTACAAACCTTTGCACTCCATGACTAGGGAGCTATGAATTGATATTTGAGGCCTCATTCTTGAGCAACCTTGAATGGAATGATTCATTAAAGTGTGTCAACATTTTAGCACACAGGAGACACTTTCTCGGTAATGCTTGCTTGGTTACTACTGTGCTTAGTTTACACTGTGAACTGCTCGGGGTTCACTGTCCATCAGTGTTCACTGTCACTCGGTGTATACAAACTTTTTATGTTTTACCGATAACATAAACTTTGTCTCTTCAGATCTTCATATTTATGACCAATATGTATATGATGAATCAAACCATATCAAGTTGAAATCAATGAAAATATAATACATTAACTGATTTAATGTCTTGCATCCACTTTTGCAGCTCGGTGATCATCAACTTATCATCCTCAAACATTCAATCAGTTATAGTTCATCACCTCAGGTTTTGGATTAGGGTTTGGTGCTTTTGCTTCATCATCACTCACATCATCAAGATGTGCGCCCCTTCGCTAGGTTGTCTCCACAACATCTAATCTAGCTGTAATTTGTCTCACCATATTCATTACAATATTATCAACATTTACTCTGCCTTGAACCATCTTGACGGTTCCTGCAAGATCGTAACCCTCTGCAAGTTATAGGTTAAATCTGCAGATCTTCCACCCTGCAACCAAATCAACTCATGGTTCTACATGATCCAATCCACCAAGGATGAACTTAGCTATGATACCACCTGACACAAGGAAGAATGGGAAGGTCAAGGCCAAAGGCACACCCAACTATCCAGTCACCCTGTGAGTACACACAATGGAAACAAACAACACAGAGAAAAACACCAAGGAGAGGAGGATCAACAAATATCTTTTATTAATTCATGCAATAACATACATTCCCGGTTGTGAGGCCTTTCGGGTTATGACCAACAAGATTTAAAAAACCCAGACTATTCTATCTTCTACCCTCTCATATCATCACCTGCTACTTTCTCTACTAGTTGATCCCTAACCTACTCCTAGACATCCTTATTTATACTTTCCAAAGCGGCTTAAAAAGATGGAAGGCTGACCACCAATGATCTGCACACATCACAAGACAAGATCCAAATATTAAATGCACAAAAAGAAATTAAATACAGAAGTAAGCTTTAACAAAAACCAAACACAGACAAGCTCGGTCAAGAAGAACCGAGCATCAGGTTCACGCGGCACAGGAAGGAATGCTCGACCAACACTGGATAGCTTGGCATAAACAGGAATTTGGTCAACACTGGACTGCTCAACACATACTGCAACTCGACAAGAACTGCAACTTGACACATACTGGCAAACTGAACAAAGATGAGCAGGATAGCAAGGCAACCCAGGATGCTCCTGCATCAGACTCATACATGATTCAAAGACCACAAATAAATGTTTAACCACCTTCCAAACCGACTGTAAGTAATCCCAAACCAACTATCCTACAATTTTTCATTAGGGTGAACCCACAATAGTGGGTTAAACTTTTTTGGAGGAAGGAATTCACCCCGAAAAGTGCAAGTGAGGAAGAAAAACTCACTTTCGATCTGAATTAGGAAATAACTTTGATCGCAAGTGTGTAACTTACGATCGAATGTATAAAAAAGTGCTACTTTCGATCGAAAGTACTTACTTTTGATCGAAAGTAAGTTAGGTCTTTTTTGGTTGGGTTTTTAACCCGTCAAAATAATCATTTTCACTATTTCGGCTGGGTTGTAAGTAGCACAGGGCTTTCATTTCGCAAATGTCATTTGAACAGGTATTTTATATTTATACTTGCATTTTTTATTGTTTTTAATATATATAGTTGGTATATATACATGTATATATGTGTGTATATGTGCATATATATGTGTATATATGCACATCTATGTATATGCACATATATATATGTGTATATATACAAATATATGTATATACATGCATATATATGTATATATATATGCATGTATATGTGTATATATGCATCATGTATGTGTGTATATATATGCATATATATCTATATATGCATGTATATAATATATATGTACATATATATGTATATACATGTGGTATATATATACATATGTTATGTATATATATATATATATATATATATATATATATATATATCTGTGTGTGTGTGTATATGTGCATGCACACACACACACACACACATATATATGCATGTATATATATGTACATGTGTGTATGTCATATATATGTAAATATATGTATATGTATGTCATATGCATACATATGTATGTACATGTATATGTACATGTCATATATATGTATGTTATATGTACATGTATACATGTGTGTATGTCATATGCATCTATATATGTCATATTGTATGTATGTATGTCATATGTATGTATGCACATGTATACATGTATGTATGTCATAGGCATGTATATATATACATGTATATATATACATGCATATGTATGCATGTATATGTGTACATATATGTATATGCCATATATATAAATGTACATATGTATATGTATGTCATATGTATGTATGTACATATGTATATATGTACATGTATGTATATGTTCATGTGTATGTATGTCATACATGTATGTATGTATACATGTACTTATATATATGTTTGTATATACATATATACATATATGTATGTATGTTTGTATGTATGTATATGTATGTATATATATGCATATGTACATATATATATGTATGTCATATGTATGTATATATACATACATGTACATATATATATATGTATGTATGTATATGTATGCCATGGATGTATGTACATATGTACATGTGTACATATGTTGTCACATATACATACATGTATGTGTATATACATGTGTAATTGATTTTACTTTGAAATAATGTAGCGAAATGTGTACTTTCATTTTATTTTCAATTAAATTAGGAAAACATATATGTTGACTTCATTTGACAGCAAATAAAATCTTTAAGGTATATATATATATATATATATATATATATATATATATATCAGACATATTATTACACATCACATATGGTAGATGCATTGATTCCCCTTGAGGAACTATTTGCACACACTAATAAAGAAATTGAAAGGTTGCAAGAGTCCATTAATAATCCAACTAGGTCTACTGTATATAAGAGCACATGTCAATCCATACTTACTAGCTTGATTAGTATTAGGGATGACATTCATGGTACCACTCCCTATGCCCCAGTTGTTATAGAGGCCATACTAGAGAGGAAGAGACAAGAGGTTGGCTCTGGTCTTTCTCTCAAGAAGGTACAGGGTTTAGTGCCTAAAGAGACCCTAAAAAGGGAATTTTCCCATCTTATGAAGACTTACAGCATGTGAAGGGATATTAGGTTACAAGGTGTCAGGATCCTACCATATTAGCATTGATATACTCACAATATCTAGCTGCTCATGGTTGTTATCCAAATAACGACCAGATTCCATTGTACTTTGCACATCAGATTTTTGCTGAGGTTCATTTAGGGAGAGAAGTTAATTACTCTAATTTTCTAGCACATCTAGGATAGGGGCATGGAAGACTTGCTGATAGAGATTCTTTTCGTCGAGAAGATCACCAGAGGCCAGTACATAGGGTCATTGTTGGTCAGAGGGAACCTTCTATAGCTCCTTCATTGGGTCCTATTGCAGATGATGTTATTCGTAGCACCCAACTTTGAGGTGTGATTGATGGTGTGGGGGATGCTACATCCATATTGAGTGATCAGGTTGGTGAGTACTTGATGTCTCGACGACACTCTAAATTGTCAGGTGGAGCATCCTCTAGTGGGATTGCACATGAAATGTATACTACAATGGGCATCCCTTCACTTTCTATCCTAGAGGGACTTACATGAGAGACGACACAGGTCACATTGTCTAGTTTGGCCAAGGATCTGTCGGATGCATATGCATTTATAGTAGCAGAGCATGATATCCCCATATCGAGTGTTAGAGATCGTGTGGGTACTGTCAGATATTCCTAGCCACATTGTTCACACCTAGACTGTGGCCATAGTGGCAGTTCTCATGAGGATCCACCTACTAACCACTCTATTGCTGCAGAAGAAGAGGCATGACATACAAACCCTTCAGTCAGTGCAGGGTACCAGTACTCTGATTGTGGCCTTGAGGATGTTGACTTCAACATGGCTACTATAGGTTACCTATATTTGTTGACACATGATGATACGACTTCCATGCCATCTCATTTGGTTAGTCTGTTGCATTCATTATTAGAGAGACTTGTGTAGTCTACGCACGTTGTAGATGCAGAGATGAGCTTGGACCAGATGTAGCAAAATATTGATATCTTAGTTGATAAGATCGAGGCTACAGAGTCTGAGTACTATCAGTTGTCACCTTCTAAATAGGTATAAATTATCAGATTATATATATATATAATTTTACAATTTAAGTTATCTAAATTTGCAATATTTCATCTAGATGCGTGTAAATTTATTTTTCCTCTACCACGATATGCCTCTTGTTACTCCTACTTTGAGCACTGATCATGTACGTCGTTAGGACTCACTCGATGATGAAATCAATAGTGGGCATGTGGGTTTTTAATTTATTGATGTGTGTACAAGTATTATATGTGTTTCCACACTTTATAACATGTTTTCTTGTAATATTTTATCGAACTTAAAAATGTGTACATTTATATATTAATTTATTTCTCTTTCTCTATAGAGATTTGAACATCCTTCACAACATGATAGTCACTTTGGGCATGACCTCTTAGTGAGGAGTCATCATGATGAGTCCTAGGCACTAACATATTTGATCTAGATATATTACATACATACACATTCTTTATGTTATATTATTTCATTTATAGACACTAGAGTTGATTTACATATGTATTGTATACTTTGATTTATGTTTGACATGATTGATACATGTTTCATGCTTACAATACTTGATCTATGATTGATCTTGATGACATTAATTTTCCATTAGTATGCAAACAACACTTTTGGTAAGCATACATCGAAAGATAGGACAAAGAGCAAACCAAAAATGTAGATACTAGAGATCACCGAAAATGACTAAGTACAATGAAAACCGATGACATAATTTGTGTGTAAACCAAAAATGCAAAGTCAGAAGGATAAAGAAGAACCTGACAAAGGAACTCGACGTGCATGATACAATGCAACCCAAGAGAATTGTCAAAGAGAAAACTGAGAGAATAGTTCAAGCAAGGAACCCGAAAGACAGTCAACTGACTTCAGAGCATAACTGACCATCAAAAATCGAAAGTCAGTTGCAGCCCGCAAAAAGTGGATCTGACTTCCACGTCAGATAAAATAGTCATGTTCTATTTATAGAGTCTTGATTTGTTTTTAAAAACATTTCTTTAGGGACAAGAAACATGAATGTAAGTGCTTTAATCAGTCTAACTGATGTAAAACACATAGACTAGGAGATCAAGGTAAAGATGTAAACCTGTGATCTTAGAGTTAACATTGTTTTGCATGAAACTTGATTAGGTCAATTTGTCTTATAAATAGACTATGTAATCATTCTTTATTATGCATGATGAGAGGGATGTGAAAGGATATGAGAGGATGAATAAAGCATACGAGCACACCTATGGATCAAATTGAAAGTTTCATGAACCAGAATAGAAAAAGGTGAATTTGGTTAGCAAGAACCAAGAATAGAGACTGCCGAGCATCAGAGGTATTACCTAATCACATTAGGTGATGTAATTTTTCATGTAATATTAAATGGATCTGTATGAGCAATAGGAGATTGCATACACCAGTTCAAATTGTAATTTGCTAGCATTTTAACAAGTGAAGCAAAGTGTAAAAATCCTTTCAAAGAAGGTGGATTTAACAGTCCAACTATAGATCTCTTAACTGAGTGCATACTCAACAGTGTTGCTAAAGCTCTTAACCGAGTAGACTTTAATAGGTGTTGACATATACTCTTAATCGGGTAGATCATCAGAAGTGATCAAATTGTAAGCCATAATCGGCCCCTTCCAATATGCAGATAGTGAAGAATTTGTGGGTGCCATCCCCACCACAGTTTTTACTTCCTAATAGGATTTTTCTGTGATATCATATCATGTGTTATGTGTAAATTACTTTCATGAATGTTTCTATGAATGTTCACATGTTTGATTAAGTTTATGAATGATATATCTTTCATTAAGATAGTATAAAATAGATGGTTGGATAAACATTTGATACCTTAAAGGATAAAGGTTATAAGATACAAAAGTTTTAGAGGTACTGATTCACCCCTCCCCTCTCAGTACACACTTCCCATTAATTCCAACAATTGGTATCAGAGCTAAGTCTCTTCTTTGGAAAAGCTTAAAGGATTAAGAGAAAATATCATACAATGGAGAAGTACAGACTTGACAAGAATATTGAAAATAAGAAGCTAGAAATTCAAATATTCTATGAGCAATATAAAGAAGCTAGAATCAATATGAGACATCTGTTAGATGAAAGAAATATTATGGCATCTCGCTCTAATGAAACAGATTATCATGAGTAAGAGATACCAGATTTATTTGAGTCTTTAGGATCAACTACAAGCAAAGCATCAGACACATCAAAAGAAAGCATCACAAGCCTAACTGAAATCAATCAACATCTGGCTGAACAAGTAAAATCTCTGCAAATCAGTTAAGAGACACAAATGGTAAGACTGATTGATGTCATGAACAGTGAAAGATGAGCTGAGAAAGAAAGAACACTAGTTATTGATGATAGAAGAAAGATTATAGAAAAGCTACAAGAGAAAGAGTCTGAAATACAAAGACTTACAGAGCATCAACATCAGATCACAAATAAGATTATTCTTATGAGTCAAGAGAAAAATAGAATGAATGTTGAACTCATTGAAAGAATAGAAGCTATCGGTGAACTAAGGGATGAGAATGAAAAGTTGAAACATGAAATAAGAATTCAGCAGCAACATAATGAAATTATAAAGAAAGTTGAAGAAAGAAATAAAAGAATGGATGATTTTCTTGAAGGACAATGAAGAGTCAACAACAACATCGGTCTAGGATTTACTGAGAATGGAGAATCACCCAATAAAGTTGATCCAAATAATGTCTATGAAAATCCAAGATGGAGAAAGCTAACATGAAATCACTATGGAAAGCAAGGCCACACATCAAATGTATGCAAAGGAAAATGAAAGGTATTCCTAAATCTACATCTTCATTCATAGGATTTTGTTATAAATGTAACAAGAAAGGACATAAGGCATATGAATGTAAGTCTGAGATGAAACAACCAAAGAAGGAAACCTACATGGACAAATACTGTCCTACTTGCAAAATGAATGGACACACAACTCTTGAATGCTGGAAAAAGAAAAGGCAAGCATGGAAGCCTAAAGGTCAATAAACTCCCTATCAACTGAAAAGAGGTGGTAACCAGTATATATGGGATTACAAAACTTGGAGAAATTGTACAGCATGTGGAAGATTTGGTCACATTCCTGCAAACTGTATGAGATAGTGGAATAGAAAGTCTAGAGGCTGGACTAACCCCAGAATGGCATGATTACACTGTCATAAAGTTCGTCATCTCCAGAAATACTGTAGAGACCAAATGACAGAGACCAACACATATCCCAATGGAAACACCATTGAAGACATCCAGAGAATGAGAGACAAAATGTGGAGAAGAGCTTCAAACAATGATGAAGTTGAACTAAGCAATGCAAATGGTGACACCCCATCCAATGAATCCGGTGACATAACCTCCCCCACCTAAGCAGAACAAGTAAGTATGGAACTGCATTACACTATGTATTAATTTACATCCATTCCATAATATGTTGATGAAATGCCAAATTAGCATAAGTAAAGATGCATCATGGTATTACTTGTTAAGATCTGTGATAACTATGCTATCGGGTGACACATACTGAAATCTGTTGATATATAATCAAAGCTAAAATTGTCTACACTTACCGAGAGGTGTCGGTTAACATAAGAAAGCAAAGTTTCTAGTGTAAACCGAGACTCGTCGGTAAACAAGCAAAGTAAACAAGTTGTTTGCAACACTGAAACCTGTCGATAAAAGTGATGAGTTCAACAACTGCCCCGAAATGTCACGTTGTCACCGAAGAGAGAAGTTCATGTTTTAACTGACAAAATCTGTCTTTGAACACTGAGGAGTTGTTGAGCATTAATGACTCACTTTTTAGGGCAAACAACTATAAAAGGGCGATGGAAGGGATTCATTATTCACCACGACTAGAGCAGAGCGACGAGAGAGAAAATTGAGCAAATAGAAAAATCATCATAGAGCGACTTCAACTCAACCAGAGAACTCTAAAAGATCAATGATCATTGCAGATGTAAACAGTAAGTTACTAAGCCAACTGAGAACTCTGTTTACACATTTTTTAGAAATCCCTAAATTTATTTGAAATAATTGCCACGACCTCAAGAACCACCAAATAGAAGAATATCAAGAAGGATGAGGTCAAACTCGTCAAGAATTTTGTGTTTGAAGAACCACATTACAAGATTCACCCTGAGGTTTCTTCACAACCCGACGATGCTGGAGCATTCTCATGAATATCAGCTAGGGTTTTTCTCGACGAAGACGTGCGATCTTACATCTACTACAAGATTGTAGAATTTGGTGATTTGGAGGTAGAACAAGCTTACAAGAAGTTGTGCAATGAAGATGGATCCTTAAAAGATGAACATAAACACATAGAGGTGAAAGGGCTCACTAATGCCCTATTGTTCCCAAAGACATTAAAAATCGAGTGGATTCAGTTAGTACTAATTCGAATGCACAATCACAAATTATGGCTGGATGAGCTTGAGATGATAACCTAAGATGTTATCCATGTAGTCACCGGTTACCCTATAACCGAGAAGCTAAAAGCATTAAAACATCCACCTAAGGCTAAGATTGAGAAGAACACAGGACAAAAGTGTGATGGCAGAGGACTGAAGGTATCTACCATAACTGATGATGAACTTAAATTTAGAGCATGTGTTATAGGTTACAAATTCTTCCAAGCAAGCAGGACGCACAACATAGCATCTGGTGCAGTTGATACAACTTACAATATTATAAATAAAGGCACTCATTTGGATCTGTCGGCACTTCTACTAAGCCAGTTAGAAGAAAATTTTAAGACTATAAGAAATGCTAAGATGAATACATATAAGTTTGGATCACTTATCATGTGCATTTTCTACTACTTTCAAGATACACTTCCATCAGTAGGAGATGTAAAATGGGATTCCACAAAATCGGTCACCATGCAAATTAGTGAATACATAACATAACTAGGAGACAACTTTGAAATGGTCATGGATGAGTTTTTCATAGGATTCAAGGACCGAATACATAAAAGGGTAAGGATCCCTGAACAACTTATTGAGAAGTTCAAAGATGGTATAGGTTTTATGGTTGACACCAACCACACATACACCAAACCTTCTATACCGAGGACAGCATGGCTACAACCTATGGAATATGAGGTAAATATTGATCAAGCATCCAAGGCAATCGATGCATTGATAAATGAACCATTAGATAAGAAACAACCTAAGTTTGGAACTTATGAGGAGGCCAAATCAAGAATCAAATCTAGCCTGGTTGTAAAGCAAATTGTCAGGAAAAAGGACAAAGTGGTCAAGAACCTAAAGAAAATATTTTCGGCAATAGAAGAAGAAACTGAACAGGAAGAAGAATCTGACAAGGAGGAAGAAACCAAAGGCCAGTCACCCATCAGTGAAGCTATAGAAAAGAATGACTTCGAAGCCATAGAGTCAGATTCACCACCTCCTCCACCAGGAAAGAAGCTAAGAACCACATCTTCTTTAAGAACAAGAAGCCAGGTAGAAAAGGACTCAACTCCTTCACCCTTGAAGAAAGGAAAAGTTAGAACCTACAAGAGGAAACTGGCCACAAAGAAAAGAGGGTCATCAAAGAGAAGAAGGTTCATTCAAACAAGGGAAGACATTGAGGACACCGAACAAGATAAAGGTGTAGAAGCATAAAAGATCAATGTTCTAGAAAGCATTGATGAGGTATGCAAATATATTGCAAGCTTAGGATCTATTATAGATTCTAAGATCAAACGATGGCTAAAACAAGATCCAGAAGATCAAAACAAAGTTGAAGATGCCATCATTGAAAAGATGTACAAATTCAAGTATGTACCGATTCAATTTGAAGGTAATAATGTACCAAGGGAAATCTTGGATAGATTATATGCTAGATGGACATTTGCCTTAAATAATAAAAAGGAGATAAGAGAAAGGGTACTTTTTTCTCTTATGCCTCCGGAATCCAAGAGGGAAGAAATTGATGAAATGATGGAGAACCATAAAAAGGAGTTCTCACCCAAGTTGAGACCCTACAAATTTCTTGAAGGGAGACTAATAGATCTTGAACAATAAAGTCACAAGAAATGGAATAAAATACTCAATAGACCTATTGAGGAAGCTAGCCCCGGGAAAGACCTACAAAAACAAGATGAGAATAAGGCAACTCAAGAACACATCATAATCAAAGATGCAAAAGATGATACATCAGTTGAGTTAGACAAAGAAGAAATGAACACAACAGGCAACAAGAATGTGGAATTTGCAGATGAAACATGGTCTGAAACCACTAAGGACAATATTGTGGATAAAACTATCATTGACATAACCGATGATCCAACAGAAGAATTAAAGAAAGATGAAGATGTCAATGTTACCAAGGACACAACGTTTGATACTGCACAGGTGAACATACAAGGAAACATGCCAATATTGATACAAGCCATCAATAATCTGTAATAAATAGACAAATCACTTGAAAAAGAGTCAAGCATTCCTGAGGATGCAGGGGATGAAGAAAAGAAAGACAACATCGATGATTAGAAGGACATTGGAGACACTCACATTGTAACCAAAACTGACAAGGTTACAGGAGGAGATACAAATCAAATAGATGGAGACACAACCGAGAAGAATGCACAGACAAAGATAGATGGAGTGCATAGGGACACTGATGAAGGAGATAAACCCAAAGATTGCACTCCTGAGGATACCAAAAATGTTGCTACCGATAATGCAAAGGTTGATGTGGAGACGTCTACAGAAAACTGACAAGCTAAAACTGAAACAAAGCAGCGAAAAGAAGCAACACCACAAATAACTTCATCTAGTACCACAGAAAAAGTTGAGAAGATGGCTATGGTATTGAAATCAAGTGAAACTCTGAAGAAGAAGAAGAAGAAATCCAAAAAGAGTAAGTTGGAAGTCACATTAGATGAAATCATAGAAATTCCCAAATGTGACCCAACTACACTTGACTATGAAGCATTGAAGGAGTACGATGAAATATGCTAGAGGAAGGCATTACAGGAGAAGCTAAGGAAGTAGCACTAAGACTACATGGTACTGGAAACAACAAGGGACATCTTGCACCAGATTGTACCCGATGTTTATGTTGATTAGAATAAACCAATACTTGATCAACTAGCCACTCTCACCGAAGCCATTACAACACAGAACATTGATGCAAAGAAGGAAATAGAAGAGAAAGTAGAGCAGAAGTACCAGAAGAAACTTGTTGAAAAAATCAGCCAAGAAGTGGCAGTTAACAAGGTAAAGCTTTCAGAATTCATGAGTGAATTAGATCCAATTATTGCTGAAGCTATTTCCTTAATTCAAAAATTTAGCACAATTGAAAAATTCACTAAAGATCATAGTGATAAGATAGCAAAGTTTGATTCTGATCTAACTACAAGTGCTAAGGGCTTAACCGCTAAGGACAATGCATTGAAGTTGCTGTTAGTAATAACTAAGAGGGGGGTGAATCAGTGGCCTCAAATTTATCCTTTAAACTTTAATCCACCGATCAATACACCTCATATTATTAAGTCCCTACAAGATGCATGCCTTGAAATAATTAACTGTCTGTCGGTTTACCTTGTCTGTCCTTATTCTCCTTGATTATCGATAAGCAGTAAAACTTATTTACCGATTCTCAGTAAATATGTAGAGTATACCAATCAATCCAGAAATGCATATGTGAAATGTAAAACAATAAAGTAATAAACCATACACACATAACACATAGATTTTAACGTGGAAACCATGTTAAGGGAAAAAAACCACTGGGACCGGTACCCCAAATTTTCACTCTTCTGAAGTGAGCCCTGTTAGGAGCCAACCCTGGTAAAGGTTACAAACACACTATTAAGTGTGACCTTGTTAGAGGATTTTTATACATATAGGTTGTCACTTAGTATCTGGCATCTATCTTGCTACCATCCTTGAATCAGCCTTCTTCTTAGACTGTCAATAGGCTTTAGGAAAATCTTGCTACCATCCTTGAACCAACCTTCTTCTTAGGCTGTCAATAGGATTTATGCAAATTCAATGCTAATTTCATGAATCAACCCTTTTTTTTGGCAATCTGTTAGGATATACCTCAATTATAGAAGACTGTTAAGTCCTGCTCTGTTAAGAGACTTGATGCTTCAATGGTTAAACTGAAACACTATGACCTATTTATAATGCAACTTTGAAATGCAAATTTTTAGATCTATTTAAGTACAATACCTCTCTAATCAATGTATCAATTCAATTCCTTTTGCTCCACACTTTCTGCTTTGTGATGTTGTGCTTCACTGTTTGTCGGTGTCGGAAGAATTCTTTAGCTCTTCCTCAGCTTGATTGATCAGGACTGTATGAAGTTTATCCTTCACCAGTTTCTCTTTAGCATCCTTTTTCTATTCACTCCCCTTCCATGTATCTGATTGCTTACAGAAATTAATTATGCTTGTCTCTTATATAGACATGATATTCCTTAATTCTTGATTCTTGATTATTGATTCTTGGCGTGAAAAACAATCCAGCCAATTTGATTTATGGCTTTAAATCTTGATTTATCTCGTAGTTATCTTCTTGCCAATTGTATAAATCTTCTTTAAATAAATTACTTAACTATGGTCGAATAAAAAAAAAAAAAAAACCAGTTAAGTCTATCCTTAAGCTCTGCTAGCTAGATATTTTGTCAGTTTCTGAACTCTTTGTTCTGTCGGTCAATTCTGGAGTTCGTCGTTGGTGACAACTACCAGTTCTGTCAGTGTAACTCCAGTTAGCTTCGAGATCTCTGTCTGTTGGGAAACACTGTCTCTTGTTCGTCAGGAATCCTATGATTTTGCTTCGTCGGGCAACACTATCTTCTGCTCATCGGGTATCACTGTGACCTTTTTCTCTGTCTTTACCGATGGTGTTGTTTGTCACTTAGTGAATACTTGAATTTTATGCATTCCTAAAAACATAATCTTTGTTCCATTGATTCTTTGAATTCTTCTGCATTATGTACATGACAGTACAGATGATATTAAGTTGACATCAATGACAATATAAGCTATTAACTGATTTAATGTCTTGCATCATCTTCAACTTAACATTATAAAAAATTCAATCAGTTGCATGTCATCAATCTCTCCCTTTGGAATTGATGGAAATATACTATATTATCACACTATACTATTTCTAATACAATATGAAATACAATTGTTAAGATTCATCAAATTACCAAACACTTTGCTTTTGATAACTGCTAAAAATGTCTGACCGCCGGTAAGCTCTGTGTTAGCTTAGATTTGATTCTTGCAGCTTTCTGTGTTTCTTCTTCTGATGTGTTGTGTCCTTTGTTTGTGTCAATTTCTCTCTTTTGACTGTTCTTCTTCTTTGATGTCTCTGTCTTTTGTTTGCAACTTTTATACAAATTCTCTCCCTATGGATATGATCTCTCCCTCTTTGGAGTAATCTGATAATGAATAATTTTTTATGATAATATGGATACATTCTCTCCCTTTGACAACAATGCCAAACAAAGATTTTACAAATATCTGACATTCATGTTAAACACTTATTTTCTTCTATCCATAATATATTCCTTGAATTTCCCTTATCTATCATCAATACAATAATATGCTATGGTGCTCATTTCTGATATATACCTTTCTGTATATAGATGTAGCTTTAAAATTCATCTTTTGCTTGCATCAATCATGAATGATATTCTAATAATATATGGCTGATGTAGCCTTCAGTCCTTTACTGACTGGTAGACATGGGTTTGACCCCTAGTCTCTTTCTCAGGTACTCAAATGTATCCTTGGGCAGTGGCTTGGTGAAGATATCAGCTAATTATTCTTTTGATTGCACATATTCAAGTATCACCTCTTTTTCTTGAACTTGTTCTCTTAAATAATGATACTTGATAGCAATGTGTTTAGTCTTTGCATGCATGACTGGATTCTTGGAAATGTTTATTGCACTAGTGTTATCACAATAGATAATCACTGGTTATGAGATCTTCATATGCATACCTTCCAGCAACTGTTTGATCCATGCAATATTTGAGCAGTTTGCAGCAGCAACAACATATTCTACTTCTGCAGTAGACTGAGCGATGCATCCCTACTTCTTGCTAATCCATGTGACAAGTCTGTCACCCATAAAGAATGCTGCTCCAGTTGTTCTCTTCTGGTCATCAAGATTTCTAGCCCAATCAGCGTTGGTAACACTTTTAGTTCAAATTTGCCTTCTCTTCTGTACCATAAGCCAAATTCCTTAGTATTCTTCAGATATCTTAAGATTCTCTTCACAACAATCATATGTGATTCCCTGGGGTTAGCAAAAAATCTAGCAACAATTTTGACTGCATGTGCAATATCTAGTCTAGTGTGTATAACATACATGAGTTTTCCTATCATTTATTTGTACAAAGTCTGATTTACCTCTGTTGTCTTGTCTTCCTTTGTTAATTTGCATCTAGTAGCCATCGGTGTTCCAACAGGTTTGGAATCTTCCATCTTGAATATTTTCAGGACCTCTTTGATGTGTTTGGACTGTGTAATGAAAATACCTTCACTTTGTTGAATGATCTGTAGACCAAGAAAGAACTTGATCTCTCCAAACATAGACATCTCAAACTCTTTTCTCATTTCATCAGCAAATGATTTTCACAGCACATCATTTCCTCCAAATATGATGTCATCAACAAATATTTCAGCAATCAAAGTGTTAGCATTAGTATCTTCTTTCAAATAAAGATTACTATTTTAACTAGTCCTTATGAATCCAATACTTATTAGATAGGAATGAATTCATTCATACCAGGCTCTGGGAGCTTGTTTCAATCCATACAAGGCTTTGTGAAGTCTACATACCATGTTCCTCTTGTCTGGATCCACAAACCCTTCCGGTTGTTCAATGTATACCTCTTCTTCAAGAATTCCATTTAGAAATGCTGACTTGACATCCATTTGATATACTTTGAATCCTTTATATGCAGCATAAGCAAGTAGTATCCTTACTCCTTCTAGCCTAGCAACGGGTGAAAATTTTTCTCCATAGTCTATGCCTTCCTCTTGTGCATACCCCTTGCATACTAGTCTTGCTTTGTTCCTTTTGACTTCTCCATTCTCGTTCAGCTTAATCCTGAATATCCATTTAGTACCGATAACATTCTTATCATCTGGTCTTGGCACAAGTGACCATGTTTTGTTCTTTTCAATTTGTTCAATCTCATCATTCATAGCACTTATCTATTCTTCATTATCAAGTGCAGCATTGATAGATTTTGGCTCAAACTCACAAATTAAATAATTTGAGTTTAAAGACTTACTTCTTGTTCTTGTATCAGCTTTCTTATCTCCTATGATCTGGTCCTGTGGATGGTTCCTTCTTACATATATTGCAAGTATAGGTACATCTCTTTGTGTATCAACTTGATCTTCATTACCTTGCATATTTTTTTGATCATTATCCTGAGCGTCGATAACAACATTCTGACCGTCGGTTGCAACATTCTATTGTTATGGATTTAAGCATTGTTGCTCAGGTAGAGTTATGGGTTCTTCCCAATATACAAACTTGTTGTAGTCTTCTGGTTGTTTTGTGCTTTCCAACTCATTCTTTTCTGCAAATTCATCAATCTTTACATTTGCACTTTCAACTATTTCATTAGAAGCCTTGATTAGACATTTAAAAGCTTTGCTTTTGGTAGAATACCCAAGAAAAATACCTTCATCACTTTTGGCGTCAAGCTTTCCATTTCCATCATCTTTTAAGACATAACATTGACTACCAAAGATTTTGAAGTAACTTACATTGGGTGTTTTACCATACCATAGCTCATAAGGAGTCTTCTTTGTGTCCTTCTTCAATTGTACTCTATTAAGTGTATAAACAGCAGTGCTAATAGCTTCCCTCTAGAACATATGGGTGATGTCCTTCTCTATCATCAATGTTCTTGCACAATCAACTATTGATCTATTTCTTCTCTCAACAATCCCATTTTGATGTGGTGTTCTTGGTGTAGAAACCTATCTTTTTATACCATGCTCATTACATAAATTAGTGAATTCATCTGAGATAAATTCTCCTCCTCTATCTGATCTCAAACATTTTAGATCCTTACCACTTTGTTTTTCTACCATAGCCTTATACCATTTAAACATCTTGAATGCTTCAGATTTTTCTTTTAGAAACATGACTGTCA
>MU223665.1:3878552-3889411 GCA_018584345.1 Thuja plicata
TTGATTACCGATAAGCAGTAAAACTTATTTACCGATACTCAGTAAATATGCAGAGTATACCAATCAATCCATAAATGCATATGTGAAATGTAAAACAATAAAGTAATAAACCATACACACATAACATATGGATTTTAACGTGGAAACCCTGTTAAGGGAAAAAACCACTGGGACCGGTACCCCAACTTTTAACTCTTCTGAAGTGAGCCCTGTTAGGAGCCAACCTTGTTAAAGGTTATAAACACATTATTAAGTGTGACCTTGTTAGAGGATTTTTATACATATAGGTTGTCACTTAGTATCTGGCATCTATCTTGATACCATCCTTGAATCATCCTTCTTCTTAGACTGTCAATAGGCTTTAGGAAAATCTTGCTACCATCCTTGAATCAACCTTCTTCTTAGGCTGTCAATAGGCTTTATGAAAATTCAATGCTACTTTCATGAATCAACCTTTTTTTTTTTGGCAATCTGTTAGGATATACCTCAATTATAGAAGACTGTTAAGTCATGCTCTGTTAAGAGACTTGATGCTTCAATTTTTAAACTAAAACACTATGACCTATTTCTAATGCAACTTTGAATTGCAGATTTTCATATCCATTTAAGTACAATACCTCTCTGATCAATGTATCAATTCAATTCCTTTTTCTCCACACTTTCTGCTCTGTGATATTGTGCTTTACTATTCGTCGGTTTCTACAAAATTCTTTAGCTCTTCCTTAGCTTGATTGATCAAGACTGTATGAAGTTTATCCTTCACCAGTTTCTCTTTAGCATCCTCTTTCTATTCACTCCCCTTCCGTGTATCTGATTTCTTATAGAAATGAATTATGCTTGTCTCTTATATAGACATGATATTCCTTAATTCTTAATTCTTGAGTCTTGGTGTGAAAAACAATCTAGCCAATTTGATTTACATCTTTAACTCCTGATTTATCTCGTAGTTATCTTCTTGCCAACTATATAAATCTTCTTTAAATCAATTAATTAACTATGGTCGAATAAAAAAAATAAAAAAACCAGTTAAGTCTATCCTTAAGCTTTTCCAGCTAGATATTTTGTCATTTTTTGAACTCTTTGTTCTGTCGGTCAATTCTGCAGTTCATCGTCGGTGACAACTGCCAGTTCCATCGGTGTAACTCCAGTTAGCTTCAGGATCTTTGTCCGTCGGGCAACACTGTCTCCTGTTCGTCGGGCATCCTGTGATTCTGCTTCGTCGAGTAACACTGTCTTCTTCTCATTGGGTATCACTGTGACCTTTTTCTCTGTCTTTACCGATGGTGTGCACTCCATCGGTGTTGTCTGTCACTTAGTGAATACTTGAATTTTATGCATTGTTGAAAGTATAATCTTTGTTCCATTAATTTTCTGAAGTCTTTTGCATTATGTACATGACCGTACAGATTATATTAAGTTGACATCAATGACAATATAAGCCATTAACTGATTTAATGTCTTGCATCATCTTCAACTTAACATTATCAAACATTCAATCAGTTGCCTATCATTAGTTGCATTATGAAAAGATGATTGAATTAAAAAGGTTAAGGAAAGAATTGTGGGAAGCAGAAACTCAATTTAGGGAAGAGGTCATTGAGCTCCATGATCAACTTCTACCAAATATGACATAGCTTCAAGAACATATCAGTTCAGCAAGGCAACTAATAGCAACCCCTGAGATGTTTGTAGCAGACAACATCTATGATATGCACTCAAGGATTACACTCGAGCACATGGCTCTAGAGAACCTAAAGGAACAATAGGAGAAGATGATGGAAGACATGAAGTCTTCACACTCTCACATTTTTGATAAGCTATAAGGTATACACCTTTTCCCTTAATATAAAAAAGGGGGAAATATATGATATGTACAGATAGACAACTATACAGTATACAAAAAAAGGGAAAATAATGATATACCGACATATACATAGGGGAGTCACAAAATGACTAAGGATTATATATGTTGTACATACTTAACATTTTGTTTGTATTTTGCACATATCAGTTTTTGATACTAATGTCGAAGGGGGAGATTGATGACATTAATTTGCCATTAATATGCAAACAAAACTTTCGGTAAGCATACACTAAAATATAGGACAAAGAGCAAAATGAGAATGTAGATACTAGAGATCACCAAAAATGACTAAGTACAAAGAAAATTGACAACACAATTTTGTGTGTAAACCAAAAATGCAAAGTTAGAAGGATAAAGAGGAACTCAACAAAGGAACCTGACGTGCATGATATAGTGCAACCCGAGAGAACAATCAAAGAGAAAACTAAGAGAATAGTTCAAGAAAGGAACCCAAAAGACAGTAAACTGACTTCAAAGCATAACCGACTGTCAGAAACTGAAAGTCAGTTGTAGCCCACAAAAAGTGGATCTAACTTCCACGTCAGATAAAACAGTCATGTTCTATTTATAGAGTCTTGAATTGTTTTTAAAACCTTTAGGGACAAGAAACATTAATGTAAGTGATTTAATCAGTCTAACTGATTTAAAACACATAGACTAGGAGATCAAGGTAAAGATGTAAACCTGTGATCTTAGAGTTAACATTGTTTTACTTGAAACTAGATTAGGTCAATCTGTCCTAGAAATAGACTATGTAATCATTCTTTATTATGCATGATGAGAGGGATGTGAAAGGATATGAGAGGAGTAATGAAGCATACAAGCACACCTATGGATCAGATTGAAAGTTTCATGAACCAGAACAACAAAAGGTGAATTTGGCTGGCAAGAACCAAGAACAGAGACTACCGAGCATTAGAGGTATTACTCAATCACATTAGGTGATGTACTTATTCATGTAATATTAAATGGATCTGTATCAGCAATATGAGATTGTATACACCAGGTCAAATTGTAATTTTCTATCATTCTAACAAGTGAAGCAAAGTGTATAAATCCTTTCAAGGAAGGTGGATTTAACAGTAGAACTATAAATCTCTTAACCGAGTGCACACTCAACAGTTTTGATAAATCTCTTAACCAAGTAGACTTTAATAGGTGTCCACATATACTCTTAACCAGGTAGATCATCCGAAGTGATCAAATTATAAGACTTAACCGGCCCCTTCCAATCTGCAGATAGTGAAGAATTTGTGGGTGTCATCCCCACAACAATTTTTACTTCCTAATAAGAGTTTTTTGCGATATCATATCTTGTGTTATGTGTCAATTACTTTCATGAATGTTTCTATGAATGTTCACATGTTTGATTAAGTTTATGAATTGATATATCTTGCATCAAGATAGTATAGAACAGATGGTTGGATAAACATTTGATAACTTAAAGGATAAAGGTTATAAGATACAAATGTTTTAGAGGTACTGATTCACCCCTCCCCTCTCAGTACACACTTCCCATTAATTCCAACAAATCTTTACATAATCAATCTATGATTGATGTTTCATATGTATGTATGTGTTATATACTTTCACTCTATATACATGCATGTTATATACTTTCATAGATATACTTTCACTCTATATACATGTGTACGTATCATGTTTACATGTACTTTCAATCTATGATTCATTGATCTTAAACATGTATGTATGTGTTATATATGTGTACGTGATCTAGTGATTGATGTTTGAGACATTCTGAACTATACTAAATAACACTTGTGACCTAGACATTTGATGCTTAAATGTACTTGACCTATGATAAATGATGATGTCTAGTTCATGCTTATACATGTTTGATGTATGTGTTTAATATATATGACTTATCCTAATTTTAAAAGTATTTATGGAACATAAAATGAATGAACTGTTCTAGATAAAATTTAGTTATATCCTAGAATTAAGTAATTGTAACATGCATGATCTACACATTCATATTCCAACTAAATAAGTATCCACATGACCTAGAATTAATTCACTAGATAAAAATAAAGTAGATACATATCCTGAAGACATTTTTGAGATATTATAAATTTTAAAAAATTTCTACATTCACTATGGGCACTGGTAGCAAAGAATGGAGCTAAGAAAACCTCTGGTCTCGCCCATGAAAAATTTAGTACATATCATATTTTATGCATTTTTTAGACCACATTAAGTGGTACAGCTTGCTCTTGGATAACATTTAATATTCTCTCATGATCATCAGTATCAAGTCTCCACTTACAAACCCCACGTCCTGTCACTGGATGAAGAGATAGGACAGTGGCAATTACAAGATGGATATACTGATAAACCTTGTTGTTAGGTTGATACTCAATAAAATGAATCCCATGTTTTAATATTTTTATTTCCTTCAAATATGTTCCTTACACAACAACTGAACTTGCACATACAAGTTCAACAACATATATAGATAGATGTGAAATTAACCATAAACATGCACATAATTACATTGCAAGTTAAACCTCAATTGTAATAAATTAAACACAAACATGTACACTACTAACCTATTGGAAACATAATTTCATCGCTTGTTTCATTATTTGTTAGCTTCATCCTCTCCTTGGTGCAATGTAATAAATAGTAACTAACACATTCTACATTTCCAGGCTCTGCTATTACTGCAAAAACATGTCTTACAAAATATGTTTTCAATTTGAGGTCTCTAAATATAAATTAAACATCTAAGTTTGTATATATGTCTTAGAGTGGATCTAAATTGAATATTAAATAAGAACATGTGTACATGCGAGCGTTATTTACATGGAACCAAATCAACAGAATGTGGTCAAAGCTTTCATCCTCAACTTCATAATTTATATTAGTAACATCTAGTGGAACCAAATTCCATTCAATAAAATATCCACATTTTTGGTTGATACATTCACCATAGTTTTCAGAAATGCATTCATAACAAAATCATGAGTAATCTCTAGTGTACAATGACCACACATTACTATCTGTACTCATAACTGAATGCAGGGATCTTTTTTTTTCTACCATCTTGCATCCATGGATTGATCTTTTATCAACACCTAAACAAGACACACACAGATATATATATATATACATATATATATATATACATATATATATATATATACATATATATATATATATATATATATATATACCATGTTCTTCAATTCAATTGAAATAAATTTAAAGTACATACATAAATTTAAACTTCAAAACAAGTGATGTGGCGTTTATACTTGATATATCCCAGAATAATCTAAATGGTATGACTCGATCCAAATGTGATGTTGTGTGATCCTAAGTTGGAACCACAAAATGTATCTTGCACCACTCAACTACATCATGAGCATTATTTATATGATATCCCTGATAGTCTAGCTAATACTTTCTTAAAGCACGTTTGATAAAGGCTCTTGCACCATCATGCTCTCCCTTTCCATCTCCACTCTCAAAGAAACTCCAAAGATGTGTTATCTTTTGGTATCAATGATATTTACATAGTGCATAAAATGGCCTTGCTAATTTAAATTGTATTGCACATCCATCTGACCAAACAAAATGCTTTTCAATTTTGATGCCTTTGTTTTCCAAATATCCAAAAAATGTTTTAAAGCAATGCTCAACAAAACGTATGTCATGCTTTTTATCATCACTAATGTAAAAGTGATATTCTTTCTTTATGATCCGTATTTGATATGTAATTTCAACACAATCCAAATCTAATTGTGCATGTCGATAAGAAACATGTACCATGATAGTGACCTACTTTGTATAGTAGTATTCTGCTTGAAGTTGTTTTTGAGAAACAAAAGAGTAATTTTCTGCAAAGTCAACAACCGATAAAATTGTTCCAACTGGAAAAATTTTCTCTCAGTAGTTGGAACTGTTCTTCTTTTCATTTAGCAAAAAAAGCATGACACATATATGGTTGTATCAATTTACAAAAATTCTCCATAAATGTTGCAACACGTATCTCCTCCTCTACATATTCAAACCTTGTTGACTCTTTCCCAACTTTCATTTCAAACTTTATGCATTTGTAACTCTTACATTTTACCATCCTCGTCATGTCATTATCTTCAACTCTCAAAGGAAATTTAGCCAAATCCCCGCATGTTTGACAAGTTCCTCTTATGCAATCTATTGCAGGCATTTCAGGATCAATTGATTTGGTACATAAGATTGATGCTATGAATTGGCTTGGACGTTTCGGAAAAGCATTTTGATAGCCATCTCTTTATTCTATCATCTTTCTAAACCCTTTATAGTAGAGATCAAATTCAACATGATATCGACAACAACAAGTTTCAAAAGATTTATTTATCTTTACAACACAAGGCTTTAATCTTTCAAACATTGTTTGTCAAATCTTAATGTCAGGATTTGAATTACAAAATGATAGATACAATTCATGTTGTGTGTTTTCAAACCAATGTTTTGTGTGCTGCAAATACTCGTTAGGCCCAATCCTCTTCTTGATAACATCTCTTGTATTTGGTGAAGGACAAGTATCATCAGTCCAAAATCTTATAACCAAGTTCCTAACTGTTTCATTAATCCTATTATAGAATAAAGCTCTACACATTAGTGCCCAATTACCTTCCAATGTAGTATCATCCAAATTGATTCTCCTTTTCAGATAATGTCCTAGTGTCTTCCTACTGTACCTGATATGAGATGACAGTGAAGAAATTTGTCTTTTTGGGACATGTTTTTATTTAAAACAGATGTCAGTATCACTCTTCTTGAAATGAACCTATCTGAAGATCTAGTTGTTTTCCCAATGGAATGCAAACCTTCCTTAACACTTTCAACAATATTATTTTTTACGTTAGACACTTTTGTCCTTTTCAAGCTTGCATCTACACCCAAAAAATTTAATGGATCTTTTAACTCATCTTTAAGAAGTGTAATTGATAATAGTTGGGTTTTTTCAAGTGTATCAATATTCTCAAATTGTGCAATTATTTCCTTAGACTTCTTATTCAATGCCCTCTTCATAGTATTTATGGGTTGTTTAGCATAATCTCTCAATTTTTCCACATCCATTTCGCTTCAATGATCTATGATTTTATGATTAATTTTTCTCTTCAACTCTTGGGATAGAATAACATTCTCATTTGTTGATTGTACTTGGGTTGCAAACAAAATTAAAAATTCTCTTAATTTCTCATCTTAAGGGGAAAGACCCAAAATGCATTATTAACCACAAAGAGACTAAATTGAGAGAGAGAGAGAGAGAGAGAGAGAGAGAGATGTGTACTTGTTTGGACTCTAAAGGTTGTACTTGTTGATATTTTTGACCTTGCAATGACCCTTCTCCAACTTCTAAAGGTTGGGCTTATTGACCTTGCGATGACCCTTCTCCAACTTCACAAGGTTGTGCTTCTTGAGAATTTCTTGCATACAAAGATATGATTATTTTAAATAAAAGTCTGAATGAAATTTATTATGTCCTATTGTGTCTAATTATGTCCTAATAGGTCTAATTGTTTCTGATTAGGTCTAAGTGGGTCTAATGGGGTCTTAAGGGTCATATAACCTATCATAGGTCCCTTTAGGTATAATTGGGTATAATTGTGTCTAATTAGGTCCAAAAGGGTCCTAATACCTTGTAATTGAATCTAATTAGGTCCTAAAGGGTCTAATTAGGTCCTAAAGGGTGTAATTGGATCTAATTAGGTCCTAATACCTTCTAATTGGATCTAATTAGGTCCTTAAGGGTGTAATTGGATCTAATTAGGTCCTAATACCTTCTAATTGGATCTAATTAGGTCCTAAAGGGTCTAATTAGGTCCTAATACCTTCTAATTGGATCTAATTAGGCCCTAAAGAGTGTAATTGGATCTAATTAGGTCCTAAAGGGTCTGATTGGATCTAATTAGGTCCTAATACCTTCTAATTGGATCTAATTAGGTCCTAAAGGGTCTAATTGGATCTAATTAGGTCCTAATGGGTCTAATTGGATCTAATTAGGTCCTACTAGGTCTCATTGGATCTAATTAGGTCCTAATGGGTCTAATTGGATCTAATTAGCTCCTAATGGGTCTAATTGGATCTAATTAGGTCCTAACAGGTCTAATTGGATCTAATTGTGTCTAATTAGGTCCTAACGGGTCTAATTGGATCTAATTACATCCTAATACCTTCTAATTGGATCTAATTAGGTCCTAAAAGGTCTAATTAGGTCTAATTAGGTCCTAAAGGGTCCTAATACCTTGTAATTGGATCTCATTAGGTCCTAAAGGGTGTAATTAGATCTAATTAGGTCCTAATACCTTCTAATTGGATCTAAAATTAGGTCCTAAAGGGTCTAATTGGATCTAATTAGCTCCTAATGGGTCTAATTGGAACTAATTAGGTCCTAAAGGGTCTAATTGGGTCTAATTAGGTCCTAAAGGGTCTAATTAGGTCCTAATACCTTCTAATTGGATCTAATTAGGTTTTAATACCTTCTAATTTGATCTAATTAGGTCCTAAAGGATCTAATTGGATCTAATTAGGTCCTAAAGGGTCTAATTAGGTCATAATACCTTCTAATTGGATCTAATTAGATCCTAAAGAGTCTAATTGGATCTAAAGGTCTTGAAGGGTCTAATTAGATCTAATTAGGTCCTAATACCTTCTAATTGGATCTAATTAGGTCATAAAGGGTCTAATTGGATCTAATTAAGTCCTAAAGGGTCTAATTGTATCTAATTAGCTCCTAATGGGTATAATTGGATCTAATTAGGTCCTAAAGGGTCTAATTGGATCTAATTAGGTCCTAATACCTTCTAATTGGATCTAATTAGGTCCTAAAGGGTCTAATTGGGTCTAATTGTGTCTAATTAGGTCCTAAAGAGTCTAATTGGATATAATTAGGCCCTAAAGGGTCTAATTGGATCTAATTAGGTCCTAATACCTTCTAATTGGATATAATTATGTCCTAAATGGTCTAATTGGATCTAATTAGGTCCTAAAGGGTCTAATTGGATCTAATTAGGTCCTAAAGAGTCTAATTGGGTATAATTAGGTCCTAATTGGATCTAATTAGGTCCTAAAGGGTCTAATTGGATCTAATTAGGTCTTAATAGGTATAATTAGGTCCTAATAACTTCTAATTTGATCTAATTGGGTCTTAAAGGGTCTAATTGGATATAATTTGGTGGACTAAAGGGTCTAATTGGATCTAAGTGGGTCCTAATAGGTATAATAAAGGGTCTAATTAGGTCTAATAGGTATAATCAAGGGTCTAATTGGGTCTAAGTGGGTTGAATGGGGTCTTAAGGGGTCATATAACCTATCATAGGTCCCGATAGATCTAATTGGGTCTAATTGTGTCTAATTAGGTCCTAAAGGGTCTAATTGGATCTAATTAGGTCCTAATACCTTCTAATTGGATCTAAGTGGGTCCTATTGCTAATATTAGGAACTAGTAGGTCTATTACTCATATTAGGTATTAATTAGTTGTATTAAAGGTATAATTATGTCTTAAATTATTTATTCACTAATTAGTCCTGACTATTAGTTCTTAAGGAGTACTCTTACATCTTATTACTAAATAATAAATTACGTCATAATTTAGTTCCTATTAGCTCAGGACTATTACTCATATTAGGTCTTATTAGGTCCTAATGGATCTCTAATTAGGTCTTAGGGCTAATTAGGTCATAATTAGGTCTAATTAGGTCTTAGGTCTAATTATGACCTAATCTAGGTCTAATTAGGTAGGGTTTCTAGGGTTTAGGGTTTAGGGTCTTAGGTCTAATTATGTCTTCTTTATCAAATTAGGTCTAATTAGGTATTGCAATATCATGCTTACATGTTTCATTAAGACAAGTCATAACCATCAACTTAAAATATCCACAGAGAGAGAGATAAAGAGATATATAGACATACCTTGTTTCTTATGATAATATCTTTCCCGAGCTTCTTCACGTAGTCTTTGTTCAGTCTCTTCTGAATAATGTCATGTACTCTTATTTAGCCTTCTCTTTTTATTTCCCGTCACAAGTTGCAAAATTGTTCCACTAAATTTTGACAAAATTTGAAAAAAAACAATTTCAAAAGTCTTCCTTTTCCAAAATGCAAATTATTTTACAACTTTCAAATTAACAAGATGCGAAAAAATATATTTATTTATATGTAATCGTTCTGAACCCAAAATGGCACCAAATAGGCCGACATGGGTTTCTATCAAAAGTCATCTCTAACTTTCTATCGAAACTCCTGACTTTCTATCGAAACTACTTTGGTAAATAGAAATGTCAAATCATGAAATTAGTTTCAATAGAAAGTAGTTTGGATCGAAACTAAATAGCTTCGATCAAAACTAATTTCTATCGAAAGTCTCTGATTAGAGGCCATTTGCAAAGGTTGACACAAATATGAAGTTTTCATGGCTCCGGGGCTCAAGCGCGACGCTCAAATGGAAGAATAAGGAGACGTCCTTTTGCATCACACAAGTACTCTGAATGAGCTTTCTAATGAATATAGATTTGACAATTTTTGAATTAATTAGGTCTATTTTTTTTTATGTGCATCGAATGTAGGTTTTTTATCGAATATAAACCTCCAAGTTTGACGTTCAATGAAAAATAGTAGAAAATAGATTTTTTTTTTGAAACATAATAGTGCCCTTCGGCTTCGAGTCTACTTTCTATCAAAAAATAAATTGAATTTTGATAAATACACAATAAGTTATAAGCTATGCAGTCAAGGTATGTCAAAATTACGGTTTACTCTACTTCAAACGTTCATAACATCTGCAATAATCATGATAATGTCGTCAAACCAATTGCATGTCCTCTGTATGGATGTTACAAAACCAAATTTGAAAGAAGCGCATTGATATATATTTTAGAAAAAAAATTTATTCTCTATAAAGTCAATGTAACTTTTTGAAAATGATGTTTTTAGCAATATAGTAGTTTTAGTGGGGGAAAAAAAACCATTCAAATCAATTCAAAT
>MU223665.1:3889595-3905334 GCA_018584345.1 Thuja plicata
GAGAGAGAGAGAGAGTCCTAAAAGACTCTAGTTTACTTCATCTTCCAATTTCAAATTGTTTAATGACAATATGCATCTGAATCTGAAAGTTTTTTTCAAAATGTAGACTTCAATGTCTGTTTAGGCAAAAAAGTGTAACCCACTATTGTGGGATCACCCATTAACAAAAGATGTAAGAATGTTGTCAAGTTGATAACTAAGTTATGAACTCACACCTAACTATCTAGTAAACCTTATTATAATTAAAGATGCTCTTCTTATGACTTTATGGAACATTTACAAACATTAAAACTCCTACTCTACCCATCAACCCCATAATTAGACCTCTTAGGCCTATTTTGGCAAAATTACATCTTTTTGCATCCTTATTATATTCTATTACATTGAATGGCTCAAATGGACATGTTTACATTATTTAAAGACCTTATAGGTATTTTAGACTCCGTTTGTCTTTAAAAATCCATTGCACTCCCTTAGGATCTTGTAATTAATGATTTGTGAATGTCGAAAGTCTCTATGTTCACACTGATGGATAGAGAACCCCGAGAAGAGTCATAGTGATACCCGAGCAAGCATTACCAAGCAGAACCAAAGTGATACCCCAGCAGGACTAAAAGTCATAGTTTTTACCTGACAAATAGACAACCCCGACAAGAAGAGATGCACGAGGACAACTGAAGTCAAGACCAAGCAAACAAGGAGTTATACACCGATCAGAACTGAAGTTTAGAAATGACAAAAGACTTAGCTGGCAAGAGCTAAATATAGAGTTAACTGCTTGATCACATTGTTTTCATTGACCAGTTAAAAGCTAAAGAGTTGTTCCTGTTGTCAACAAGAAATCTATGGGATAAAACCAATGCAAGCTTTAAAGAAAGAATGGCGAGATTTGCGGATCACGTCAAGAACAAGAAAGACAAGGACTTAAAAATAGTGAAATCATGTCTATAAAAGAGACAAGCTAATAATTATGAAAAAGAGGATAATGAAGAGAATATTGGTGAAGATAAGAAATCTTCATACAGATATGGCTAGTTTTGTTCCAGTTGTCAAGAAGAAATCTACGGGATAAAACTAAAGCAAGCTTTAAAGAAAGAATGGCGAGATTTGCGGATCATGTCAAGAACAAGAAAGACAAGGACTTAGAAACAATGAAATCATGTCTATAAAAGAGACAAGCTATTAATTATGAAAAAGAGGATAATGAAGAGAATATTGGTGAAGATAAGAAATCTTGATTCAGATATGATCAAATAAGCTGAAGAACAGAGCTAATATTTCTGTAGACACCAAGCAACAGAGAAGCAACAACAATCACCGAGCAGAAAGAAGTGGAGCAAAGGAACTAAAGAGAACATTGATCAGAAGAGGTATTATGAGCTTACAATAGATCTTAACATCGGCAACATTAAGTTATATTTATGAACAGATCATATATTGTTTAAGTTTAACCATTGATTTAGAAAATCTCTTAACAGAGTAGGATCTAACCTTCCTTTATATATTGAGATACATCCCAAGGAGTATCAAAAAATTTCTCATGAAGATAACATAGTGAATGCCAGATATCAATTGACAAACTGTTAGTTTTAAATCCTCTAACAAGGTTGCACTTAACAGTGTGTTTGTAACCTTTAAAAGGGTTGGATCTTCTCCAAGCTCACTTTAGAAGAGTGAAAATATTGGGTTACCGGTCCCAAGTGGGTTTTCCCCTAACAGGGTTTCCACGTTAAAAATCCATGTGTCAGATGTGTATATGGTTCATTTCTTTGATGTTTTTCTTTGCACATTACTAAAATAGGATTAATTAGTAAACACTAAGTTATTTACTGTATTTCGGTAAAGACTAGATTGTTATTCGGTAAAGCTTAAGAAAAAGGATGAACAATATACCCGAGCAGTAGTTATTTGATAATATTATTTAAGGGCATACATCTTGTAGGACTAAAGATAACTAGAGGTTTATATATGTGGTATAAATTTTTGGGTTGATTTATTGGATTAATTAGTGAGGCCACTAATTCACCCCCCCCCCCCCCCCCNTCCCCCCCCCCCCCCCCCCCTTCCTCTTAGTTATTCTAACAAAGGGATGGGGGAATCTTCACGATGATCTAAAGGGGTGGAAGAATCTTGTAATGGATATGAAGGTAGAGAGATATTTTGATCTTGACTTGGAAGAGGACCATCAAACTCCATTTTAAGGGTGGTTTTCTCTTGACTATAAATAGAATCATTGGGAATAATGGCAGGGGTGACATGATCTTGCTTAGGAAGTGGAAGGTCAATAAGACTTGGAAAGAAATTATGTTCTTGAGATGGAATAGGATCTTCTTGGATAGGATGGACAAGGATAGTTGAATCTTCATGAGATTCTAGAAAGATGGGTTCTTGGTAAAAAAAATTAGATAGGTTTGGTCATTCTTGGGATCTTGATCATGATTTTCTTTGGGATTTATTTCTTCATTATTTTGATCATCCTCTTGAAATAGGAAATTTTTTGGATATGAAATTGGGTCTTTGGAAAGAATTCAATGTTTGGAAATAAGGGAGAAGAGCTTTGCATGAGATTCTCTAGAATGGGAGCATATGACAGAATTGGTTTTAGCTCTTCTAAAACATGGAAGGTATTTGTATCATGAAAGGGATTAACCTGGAAATCCATTGTGGATATCCCTACGGAGGTCTCATCACTATAGATATCATTCGATGGAAATGGAAAAGATTTCTCTTGTAACACTTTAGGAGATGAAGGAATGGTAGAAAATATGAAGGCTTCTTGAGGGAAAACTTCATAAGAGGCAGATGTGTCATTGTTGTGATTGTTTTGGATGTACCATTTCTAGACATGGGTAGATGATTTTGATCTTTCTCAAGAATAGGTTCATGTGTGTGAACCAGTTTTTGAAGCAAACTCTTGAAAGCTTTAGATTGGTGATTTTGTTGTTTAGGAGATCTTGTTGGTGATACCACATTGACATTTCTGTTTTGTAACTTATTTATTGATTGAACATGTGGTACAATAGGTTTATTATTGATTATTCTTGATTATGCTTGGAGATTCTTGGTGGTGGATTTGAGGAAATAAGAGGATGTTCATTGACATGTGATGTGATCAAAGGCATATAGAATGATTGATCAAAAGGGTAGGGATATAAGTCCTTTGCGCTATGAGACTTTGATTGGCTTTGACTTTGTCTTGAACTTGTTACATGAGGACATCATTTTGCGATGGTGGCATGTTTCTGACATTAGGGTGCAATATTTTTTGCCTAGTAGAAAATGCACTAGTTGTTCTTTGATATTCAGATTGTGATGTAGGCATGTATGATTTGTTGTAGGTTTGATATTGAGCTCTGGACTATCGTATTTGTTGAAAATGTAAGGTATTGATATTTTGTGATCGTTGATATTGGGAGTGGGGATTGTGAATCAGAGAGGGCTTGGTGAGTGGTTGTGCCATCTCGGGGAAACTTTTTGAATAGACAAAAGGGTTTGTGTCATCATAGTAGTTAGGGTTATGTTCCTCTTCGTATGGGGTAAATGGATTGACGTACAATTCATATGGGTTATTCCTTGTTTGAGATTGGGTTACTGGTTTCCAACCTAAAGGGTATAGTGGGAGTGACATCTTTAAAAATTCTTTGATAACAGGATACTATGTGATTATTGATGTGTCCAGGAAAACGATGATACCTCTTCTAACATGTTTTGGTTCCTATTCAGAAATGGCAATCTTGGGGAGAGAGTTTGATTTCTCTTGATCTTAGAGTTGAATTGGTTTGATACCAATTTGATTGGACTCTTTCTTTATATGAAGCATGGAGTCAAGGTTGATTTTTTGATAAGATTGATGGTGGAGAGATCAAGAAAAGTCTAGTCTAACTGATTAGGTTGAGAATCATAAATGATTACCAAGCCTAAAAGAGAGATTCCCTAATGTCAAAGACTTTAGTATGATCTTGTTTTGAGTTCTGAAGATGACCTTGGTACTGAGATGGTTACAAAATTATGTAACAAATTACTCATTTGTTAGTTTCAGATGACAATTTGATAGATTTCAAGTTAAAATTTTGATTAGTTAGGTTGTTGAATGACTACTTAGAGACACGAGGATGTTTTGACAAAAAGTGTTTTGTGTATTTTGAATATAAGATCTATAGTTTTGAAAACATGCCAAAAATAGTAGACATAAAGTTTGATCTAAGCTACGTTATGTAGAAGACAAGTACAATCCAATGGCTAGCTAAGAAAGTATTTGTTACGATCCCACTTAGATCCTACTTGTTGACACCAAACTTTGCATTACTTGGGTCATCACTTCACAAGGAACTTCTATCCCTACTAAGAACCCCAAGAATGTCAGATAGCTTTAGAGCTCTGACTTCTTGTACCAGCAAATAGAAGGATTTTGGAAAATTACAAACACTTGGCTCTTTAGTAAGGGAATCTTGTTGAAGCGTCCATGCATGCTCTCTCCCTAAGGAGGCTTCCTTCCTGTAGAACATTGGTATTGGGGAAGTCGGAATGGGTAGGCAATTAGCACCTGTAGTGAGGCTTTTGGCATACACTCATTTTATATAGCAACTAAGAATGATTTGGCTTTAGCTTGTTATCACTTGGTTTGTTCCTCTTGGCTGGGTACTTTTTCCCACAAGAGTAGGTCCTCTAGAAAAATAAAAACTTGAGTGTTGCTAACACTTTTCTCTTGCGCCTAAGACTACGAAAGCCAAGGGAGAGCATAGTGTGTGTTATTAGTAGGACCACTCTATGAGCACAATTGTGTCAGTCACACAGGACATCTTCATTTTAAGCACCATATGAAGTGTGAAAGGTAGACATGTTCTTTTTAAGTGCAAAACCCAGGTGTTACTACAATAAAATAGACAAATCAAAAGCAACTAAACTACACTTGTATATGTCACAAATTAGTAGTTTCTAAATCTTTTCCCCCAACCTGCATGATTTAAATAAATCACAGTTTGTGATGAAACCAAGAAAATGGTGGTCTTTGACAGATGATTTTTTTTTTCAGAAAGCCACAAGCTTACAATAGACAAATTAGTAACCCCAAAATACTAATCTTCAAAATTAGTTGGAAAGAGGGTGTTCCAATTTATATGCAATTTGTATTTTACATGATAGCCCTGAATGATTTTCTTGTATCTGTCAACGACTTCTTCTTACTCTTCAATCTCTATTTGTTCTTCCCACCACTCCAGACACTGGTAATTCATGATCCTCTTCTTTAATTGCCTCCTTGATTAGTATTTGGGGGTTTGAATAGCGATTTTCTTTGCTTTGGGGTGCCTCGGCATCCGATTTTCCTACTGAAACAAACAGAAAAGCATAAAACAAAGATCCTAATGTGTAATTTCTAACTTTACAAAGGTTAGAAACAATCCAAATCGTAAAGCCAGTGACAGAATCAATTGCAAAATTAATCACATCAATTGTTGAAATAGTCAGATCAATTGCACAATTAAACATAACAAATGCAACAAAGATTTAGAAAATGTGACAGGATTAGTGACAAAAATCGAATCTAATTTTAAAACTATAAATCTAATTTAATTAGAAACAAACAATCTTAATCTAATTAAAAAACCACCTAATAAATTTAAAAAGCCAACATTCTAATATAAATTTTAAAACAAAAAATTGAATCTAAATTAGAAAACTAAAATTCTAATCTAAATTTAAAAACCAAAAATTTAATCTAAATTAGAAAACAAAAAATTTAATCTAAATTTTAAAATAAAAAAAATCTAAATTAGAAAACTAAAATTCTAATCTAAATTTTAAAATAAAAAATCTAATCTAATTAGAAAAACCACAAACTTGATCTAAATAAAAAAACTGAAATTCTAATCTAAATATTAAAACCAAAAATCTAATCTAAACTATAAAAGTACTAAAAATCTAATCTAAATTAAAAAACCAAAATTCTAATCTAAATTTAAAAACTAGTCAAGATGTCATCTAAAACCAGTAACACACCTCCAAGTTCAATTCATGTCAAGTTCACCAAATGTTATAAGGGAAATCTACACAAGCTCAAGAATGGATTAGTAGGACCGAATTATCTAAAGAAATCAAACTACTAATAACCATCAAATACCCTATAAATGATAAAAGATAAAAATAAACATAATGAACTAAAAATAAGATAAACAAATTCAAAACCTAGTTCTTATACCTTACTTGTTTCCTTGTATCGCTTCTTTGCACTCTTTGGGGGGTAGATATCTCACACACTTGATTTTTGCAACATCGAGTCAAAGCTTCGAGAATATGAGATAAAATGATAGCTTGATAATACTAGAAACATGAAGTTGATTGATAATATGGATCCTCAAAATGGGATTAAAGTTTGGTTTATATAGATTTTTGAAATCAAATGACCATGATCAAAAGTTAAGAATAATTAAGACTGGTTGATTTATGAGTGATTTTGGCAATTTTCTAGTTGTAAGATGAGATAAGAGGATTTGTTTTCATTTTGATCTTAGTTGATTTAGGAAATAGGAAAATTGAAAAATAACAATTTTGAGGTAGATTTTCTCGATTTTGAGGATATTAGTTTCCAAAATTGCAAAACTCAGACAAACTTGAATTTTAAATTTAAATGCATTTTAGGGATTTATTCTATATTTGAAGATTGATTTTTTATTTTTCAAATTTAAAATGAAATTAATTCAAATTAGAATTTTTATTTATTTTTATTTTTTTTAATTTTAAATTTAAATGCATTTTTGGGATTTATTCCATATTTGAAGATTAATTTTTTATTTTTCAAATTTAAAATGAAATTAATTCAAATTCAAATTTTGACTTTTTTTATTTTCAAATTAAATTAAATGAAAATTGAATTTGGAGAGAAATGCAAATTAGCAATGAAATTTAAATTTGGGAGAGAAATGAAATGAAATTAATTTTATAAATTATTTTAATTACGTGAATTAATTAGTCAATTTAAATAATTTGGAATAACTATTTAAACTGTGGGACAATAGAAATTGAGTTTATTTAAATGATAAAGACTACTTAATTAAAGGTAAATTAATTAAATAATATAAATTATGTAATTAATATTAAGGAGAGATGATTAAAAGATGAAGCAATTAGATTAGTGAAGAATTAGGATGAAGACTATTAGTCAGAATAATTAAGGTTAATTAATTAAAGAATTATTCAACTAATAGAGAGAAATTAGTATTAATGAGCACTCGCAAGCCTCAGACAATTTTAGGTGTCTGCAAGACTCTCATACCCATCTCATCACAATAATATAAATGATGACACAAGAAACATGATCACAAGAGTCTCTGACTACCACTAACTAAATTGTCATCCACAAACCAAAAGATGAGAACATGTTTAGGTGTTTTTCTACTAAATGATGAAGATTATGCTTCCTCAAAATTTAACCTACTTGAGGAATACCCGACCTTTCACAAGAAGCCTAGCAATCTTGAAACAAAATACATGATGCAATTCAATACAACCCGATATATCTACATGCAATTAACATATGAACATGCTATATCCTACTATCATGATATGTCAAAGACAATAAATAATAAATAAGCAATCAACTATTTCAATGCTCTATTATGAAATTGATGATTTCACACAATTTTTATATGAATGCATATGCTATATTTTTCTCACAATTTTCTTTGATGCTATGCAGCTCATAACTATAGAGATTTCAGTTACATGGTAAATGAGAATATGCAAGAGTATGATATTCACGTTATAGGCTATAAATAATTTCTAAGATAAGGATCAACAAAGATCATTTTATTGACATACAACTATGTATGTATGTATGTATGTATGTATGTACATACATATATGTGTATGTATATATATGCACACATATATGTATACATATATACACAAATATGCATATCTATCTATATATACATTGTAGTCTCTCGCGTTTGTTTTTGCATGACATCCACCTAGATGTAGTTTTGGCAATATGTTTGTGGTGGTGCCTCTGTGCAGATTGATGAGAACTCTTTTGATGCCTTGGTTCGGCTCTAGATGCCTCATTGTGGCTTTATGTGATTGATTGTGCTTACCTTATGCTATTGCATTGACAAGTTGCTTATTCCTTGTGTCTGGTTGTGAGAACCATTGTGTAGTTGCTTTTTGCATACCTGATATGGGATGCTAGACCTTTTGAGGCTATTATTGTGATTTTGTATTGGCATTGTGAAATGCACTTGGTTACCATGCATTCTATTCTTCTTACTGATTTCATTGTTGATGTCGATGATAGGTTATACTTATGCTTTTAGTGATGATCATATTTGCATGATGTTATATGATAATATCTGTTTTATTTTAAATCTAAGGATATTTTGATTATGTTTATATTGATGTGATTTCATGAGATTCATTGGTGTATGTGCAGTGGTCAGTGAGATATTGTGCATTACCATGCTTGTTTATTATATGGTTTGGGGATGTATTTGATATATCCTCATAAATACCGTAAAATGATATTTAAATGCTTTGATTAAAGGAAATGATTATTTATGATGTTTATTGAGGATTGAATATGAAATGAATGGTTTTGTAATATTTGAATACAAAAGAATGATTACATCGCTAAAATCTCTTTTCACTAGTTTCATTTCTAGATTATTATATATGTGTTTTGACTATTTATCATGTGAGCAACTACACTTGATATGTGAGTTTTCTAGTGATGACAAGTACAACATCGACTCCACCTAGCTTCACAAGCCTAAGTGTGTCTCATGGGGGCTTCACTTAGTAAATGTATGTACATTTAAGTTAGCCATAGTTGGTCGTGGTTAGCAGTTGGTCGTGGTTGTACTAAGTTATTTTAAATGTTGATTCATATATTTATATATTAATTATTTAATGTCAACAAATATGTCATAAGCGTATTCAAATTAATTATTTTAATTTGGGAGCTTTGGGGTTTCTAATTTGGCTTTAAGTCTTTTTAATTTAAATGATTTTTATTTTACTCTTATGGCATTTGGAAAAGTGCTTTATATTTTGAAGTTAAGTTTATTTTACTTATTTTCAATTTGTGAAAGGAATTTTACTAAAACCTCTTGTGGAGAATTTGGAAATATATTTTTTGGGAGCGACTAGTTTCTCCAAATTTTGTGGGTAGTGTCTTATTCTAATCATGGAGGGATTGTTGTGATTTACTCATATTTTTGTCTGCTTCAGTATTGAATAGACATGGACATATCATTTAGTCCTCTGGAAAACCCCTACCATAGAGAGTCTTCTCCCTTGTACATCCCTAAGAAAGTCAAAGGAAACACTGTAAGGAGCATGATAGTTGATCCCACGTGTAGAGTATATGTCATTATGGAGGAGGAACTCTTCATTAATGGGTTACATCTCATGAGATATGATGGGTGTTAGGAACCATCTAAACTCATAATGGGTTATCCCTTCTACCTTTGAGGTCTACCATCTTGATGGTCCTTGTAGACCCAAGGCGGTCTCTACGACTCCTTTTTATTATCCCTCAATTAGACATCTTCCAGGTAAAGCTAGGTATTCTCTGGCTAGCCTCTATGGGAGAAATCTCCTCGGTCGTTCATAAGTGCCTCAAGTTCTCCCACGAGGGTACCATGTACACTATCCAGGACACTAGACAATAGTCTATAGTATCTAGTGGGGGCTCTTTGTATGATCATTTATGGCCTACTCTAGTAGGGCCCCATCTTCCCCGGTGAGATTTGTTATCTAATGTTTATAATAAATATAAGACCAAGGAACTTTCATTTATAAATCTATAGCACCTATAGCCCCTCCTATTGTTGTCCCTACATCTCAACCCATTCCTATTGTGCAGCATGATTCACCCTCTATCCCCTCTTCATCGGAGGCCCAAGCAAAGTGTCTTTCTTAGGGGAAGCCTCTATGTCCACCAAGCACTTTGCGGCCTCTAGTGGTGTCTTCCATTCCTATGACTACACCTACCCAGATAAGGGAAAGGCGTTGATGTTGCGAAGACCAAAGGCTCACCTTCAGTTCAATTTGCCTATCCTAATGAGCATCCCTTGCCTTATCATTTATGGTAACGGTAATAGATCAATGCGGGCTCATCCATATCCTTTGGAAATTGCCTCTCAATCTCCAAAGGTGCCCCTTGCTCCTTCAAACACTCCAAGAACAAAATGAGTAAGGCAACCCACAGCTAAATCTACAGTTTCCCTATCAATAGCACCTCCTTCCTCATGGGTAGAGCCTTCTTCTCTATTGATCACAACATCGATTGCCTCCCTAGTGAAGGACGATATTACCAAGCCTTCACATTCTTCTCATCCTGGTTGACACCTTCATCAAAACTAGCTTCTGTGTGAGCATAAATGTCATAGATGGGCTAGAGCCTTGGAGCATGAGGCCACTATGGAGGTGAAGATAAAGTCATTGGTTCCTGTGATTATGTCACTTGCACCTACTCTTGCATCCACTCCTACTCCAGCTATGCTTTGTCTAGCCACATCTTGAGCTTTTCTTTCTATTGCTCTAGAGGTGATTTCATGCATCGCCCTAAGAAAGTCTTGGTTTTCATCTCTCTATCCTAGGAACCCCTACTCATCACCACACTCCCTAATATCCTTCCATTCCTTAAACCCATCAACATGTTGCATACACATATGGTGTCTAGTATAGTAATGTATGCCTAGCCTATGTCATCTATTGATCGTCATCCTAGCTTTCTCAGGGAACTCATTCCTGCTATAGTGGATTAGAGGGTATCTCCTCCATCCTTCAAGAGAAATTTTTTATAGGGCCCTATGCTCGAGTGTCGCTACCAAAAATCAGCTCCGATGGATCCTTTGTTTGTTTATGTGTGTGTTGTGAAGAAGGTTTTATCTTCTCTTGAATTTGTCACTACTCCTTTTATAGAGGTCAATGATTTTGATCCTTCAATTTTGCCTCAGTTAAGATTTTAGATGAGAACATTAAGGTGGAATAATCCTTACCTCTCATAATTGGTGAGGCACCTGAGGCTACCTTAGTGGTTTTTCCTCTTCAATCTTGACCTCCCTCATATGATGAAAATTGGGAGGACAATGATTTGTTAATGGAGGATCTTTGAGGCAGTTCTCGCTTCTTCGTCTATAGATCAGTGTGGATGTTGGTGTTCCCATATGCTTCTGTTTGTTGTTCCTCTCTAAAGGACCTACTTTATTCTATTGGTACTTGGAAATAGAGGGTTATATTTTGTACATTTCTTCTATTTGTTATCATATTCTTCTATTTTTTGTATAATGATTTTTAATATTTGGGGATGATGCAAAGTGTTGGGGGATTTAGGCCCTTTTCCATGTTGACCTAAAATTTTATTTTTCTTTGTCTTCATGTGTCTTTCTTCAAATCCAAAAACTTCAAAATTGTATTGATATACCCATAAGCAATCATGTACTAAAAATATTTTCACTACTATGGGTTCTAATGTCGAATTATCGGATCCCCCTATCTTTTCTTTCTTGTTTTTTTATGTTTTGGATATCATTTGTCACTTGTTGTAGGGTTTCATTTCATATAAATCTCTAGGTATGCTTTTGATTGAGGTAAATACAGGTTTTGAAGGGGCCCCAAAACCTTGTACAAAAAAGTCACAAAAGATATTCAATAATGCCCTCTACACGGAATAGATCTAGACTATAGTGAGGGTTTTACAACATGCACCCACAACCTAGATGAAGCAATGCATGAAACAACCTTCATGCAAACCCAAGCTAAAAACAAATCCAAATCTAGGATTTACCTTTAGCACCCTTCTGATGGGAACAAAGAGTCATATCAAAAGAGGAGGAGCACATCATGAATTTTTTTTCCTTTAACAGTAATCCAACCCTCTTCAACTCTAGTTGCCTCATCCTGCCAATTCAGAGGATCATCAGCCAATTCAGAGCAAATATGACTACCAACAGAGACAACCAAAATACCAGTAGAACCAACAAGATAAGTATCCACAGAATGATTATTCATCGCCAACCCGCACCACCAAGGGAGGCGAGAGATGCAACAACCCCCTCCAAACCAAGTGACAAATCAACCGGGGAGGATTTCACAGGAGAACACACAGAAGTTGCATCCAATCCAAAAGGATGAAGGGGGACATGTGCTGCCACCCGGGAGAAACATTTCGGCAAAACAGGTTTCTTTTCCACCAAATAGTGTTGATCTAAAGCGTCATTCCACCAAGATGTTATAGTTTTCTTTTTACCCAATCCACATTAAGTGCCATATGCCCAATTTTAAAACACCTTCTCCATCTAAAGGGAATACCTTCATAATCTAAGGTCTGAATCCATCTTCCTTTAAAAGAGTTGATCACTATCTCTATAGGAAGACCCTTAGAAGGATCAATATCCACAAGAATGCAAGAATAAGTAGAGTGGAGGATGTCAGAGGAATTACCATCCACTAATAAAAATCCCCCCAGAGTATTACAAATCCCCTCAAATAGAGTCAATCCATAAATACAGTGGAAGATTAGGAAGACGAACCCAAATAGGAGACCAGATGAAAGAGTCTGAGATAGGGTTAAAACCGATATGTCAAGGCTTAACCATGAGCATAAATCTTTCCTCCTAGCTGAAAATTGATTGTATAGCAGATTATTTCTGCCTGAGACATCTTTAGATTTTTCTATAAAATATCCCTTAGCCAAGGGATAAATATGCACTGTATCAGCAAGATAGTCTCCTAGTGATTAGAGATCCACTCATGAAGCTTCGGGAGACTGGGCCAAAAACCTTTGAACCTGCAAATCAAGGCATAGGAAGAAAAAAATAGAGATGTTGTGATCTATTTCCTCCTCCACTTCCAGATCAACCACAATAGATATCAGATTAGAGACAGGAACATGCCTACGGTCGGCCAAAAAACTTCGACACAGCAACATCCCTAGCGGAAGAGGGAAATGCAAAAACCACACGAGGAACCTTAACCCTACCCTTGCACATAGTTGTAGAGGCTGAGACCCCTAAATCCAGCAAGGAAGCAACGTCCGCCCTCTCAGCTACAGTACCCAGAACAATAAAAGGAACGGGAGAAACTATGGCCTCAAACGTAGCAAGCACTGCATCAAGACCACTAGAAAACTGACCGCTGGAGGGTAGGGGCTTCTGATGACCTGCAGAGGAATCACCATCAACAGGGCTAGTGATGGAGACATAAACCCTAATGGCAGCGGCAGCGATAGGAATTGCCATCGGCAACGTAATTTATCAGACTTGTTATATCTAGGTTAAAATTTCTTGGTATGTTGTCATACCATAATATCTCTTTTCTCCTTAGGATGCTTTGTGTTACCCTTTAAGAAACATGTTCCATTCTATCTAGGTATGTTGACATTCCACAATATCTCTATTCCCCTTATAATACATTGTGTTCCCCTCTAAGAAATCTATTTCATTCTAAGGGGGATATTATATCAAAATCAGTTACATATTTTGAAAATTTATTTAAAAATTAATCTATTGTACCTACGTTAGTGGGGGCCAACCCACTATCTATTGTATCTACCTCGGTATGGACCAATCCACCTATCTATAGTATTTTTCCCTATCGTATGACCATCTAGCATTACTACTCGTATCAACACTATCAATATCTTTTGTCCTATTGTACGACCATCTAGCATTTCTACTCTTACTGATGCTATCAAAATATCTCACCCTACTATGTGACTATCTGACTAAGTTGCGACTGGTACCTGCATATTCTAAAGTCTCCCTATCATATGACTATCTTGCAATTTCTACTCACATTCAGCACAATCAATTTTTTTTTTATTGTATGGCTTTTTAGAATAACACAATTTTCTACGCATATTGGTGTAATGTTAGTGATTACTATCTTGCAATTTGTATCTCATCGCTATTGCCATCCCTATATTATCTAGCATGTTTTTTTGTAGCTTACATGTTATGTTGTGACCTCACTATGTTTCAAGTATTTTCCCTAGGGGCAACTCCACATGGACAAAGGACTATGCTTCCTCTTCATGTCTCAAGTAATTTCTCTCTCTACTTTAGTTCGTATTCCACTACTGATATGCTCACTAAAATTGAGGTAAAATGTGATGTCATAAATTACACCCTATATAATTCTTCATTGCATAATGCCTTCACTTTGGCCAAAAACTAAAATTCTACCTAGGCTTCCAAATCACTCCACTCGCCTTGTCATTTACCTTGTCTAGATTCTTAACCATGGGGCCTATTTAGCTCTAAAATCATGCACATCATGGAGACGTATGCATGGCATGCACTTCTCTTATGAATTTGTAGGCCTGCAGGTGGTCCTTCAGACATTACGCCTGCTATTTTTGGTAGTTTAATGCCTCCTTGCACCACCCATTTGTTGGAGATTTGATTTTGAATAGTTGATTGATTGTATGTTTGTCATTGATGACAACATATAATACACAGTAGTACTTCTGTATGTACTTATCCATATGATGACATGAAGAATTGCGTGGATAGATACATGTTATTGACATGTTTATTATGCTATGTTCATACACGCAGACCCAGATATGATGTTTCAGTAAAGATATGTAATTCTATTATTGACGGTTATAGTTCTGGAGGAATAACAGTTTAAGGCCGACGTATGTAACGTGTTTATTGAGTTGCACCTATCTTCAGGATATGCGTGTGTATATTCATGATTAATTATGATTTGTTGATATTAATCTAAAGGTGCCAAACATATTTCAAGAAGATTGCAAAGTTATGATTACATTGGTGAAGTCGACTTAGTGAAGCGACGCGTCTATTCAGTTAGTACTTGCGCGGTTGTAATTATGCTTGCGCACTTATTAGAGCTGACAAGGATGTTAAGAAGAGTTGTCCTACAGGTCCCATCATCTCATACTTGGTGTATATACTTATAGAAGGTCATTTGTGATAAGAAGAGTTGCGAAGCCAGAGATAAGAAAAGTAGAGCAGAGTGTTAAAGCAGCAGAGCTATATTCATCATACGTTGATAATATAGATATTGAAGTAGAAGCTTTCAAAACATAGAGAAGATTGTTATAGTTCTTTACAAGAGGTTAAAGCATCGGTGCACAAAAGGAACTGATCAGACAAGCAGTGTCACAAACAACAGTTCACCTTGTTGATACAGTGTGTATCAAATAACCAGAAGGTTGTAGCCTTCACCACTTGGAAAGTGAGTCCTTGGACAGTGAGTCCATCACCCCTAATAGGGTTATTGTAAAAGACTCCTAACAGGGTCTGACTCTTAACCAGGACACTACACTACTGCATTGTAATGAACAACTCTTAACAGGGTTGGAATATCTTTTAACAGGGATCACTATAAACAGTGTAGTTCTTTGTGGGTACTAATTGCCACCGGGGTTTTACCATTTGGTTTCCCCATAACTAAATTGATGTTTTGTGTAATGTGTTATCTGAATGTGCATTTACTTTGTATCAATCTGGATTAATAAGTTTAAGATAAAGATCAAGTTATGGATAACTAAGTCACCCCCCCTCTCAGTTATCCCTGAAGTATTCTAACAATTGGTATCAGAGCCAAGTGCCTTGGAGAGAAAGCTTAACAGCTTAAGGTAGATCAGATGGCATACTTCAGAAAAGAGAGCCCTATGTTTGATGGAGAGAACTATCTGGATTGGAAGAACAAAATGATAACACATCTACAATGTGTTGGCTTTGAGATCTTTGAGATTGCTACACAAGAA
>MU223665.1:3926563-3939300 GCA_018584345.1 Thuja plicata
TAAATCTTTTAATTAGATAAAAATGATCAAACCTTAGAAAATATTGAAATAATTGAATAATTGAATTAATTACAATTTGATCAAGGAAATTGATTTGAATTGAAAATATTTCAAAGCATTGATTCAGGAAATTGATAAATTGATAAAATGATAAAATGGGGCCCAAAGTCTAGGCGGCCATTTTAGGGTGCATACATTTGCCCCTCTTTGACTAATGTGTGGTCGACTCGGGAACACATGTAGTCAAAGAATGCAGTTGAAGTGTGAGGTCGACTTGGGATCACAAAACAACCCAGACGTGTGGTCGATTCGGGAACACATCAGGACAAAAATAAGCACAATTGAAAAAGACAAAGTCAACACCGACATAAGTAATTGATATGTCAGAGATAAGAATCTCAAGAAAGATTGATATAATTGATAAAGTTGAATCAAAGATTGAAGTTTGATAGGTACTGCCGCCTCGTGATCAAAATTGAAATGAGATAGAGGAGAAACAACAAATTGATAAATTTGATCAAATCGAACTAAAGATAAGGTTCTTGATGTAAGATGAAAGATATAAGGATCACAGAATCAAGGTAGATCATTAAGCACGAAATATTATGCCCCAAGGTTGAATTAGAAGAAAAGAAGTGGGGTGAAAGCGAATGGAAGATAGAAGTTTGGAAGAAGTGGAAAAAAATGGAGAGAAGAAATAGAATTTGCCTCAAGAGAGAGAATGTCCCAAAATCAATCAATTGTTTAAGATAGGAAATTTTGATTGAGATCATGAAAGAAGATAAAGAAATGAAGATCAGAACATGATCACAATTGATTGAAAGTCCACAAGAAAGATGAATGAAATCCTCTCAAACTCATAATGCAGCCTAAAAATGCAAACTAACATGAGGTCTAACAATGCAAGCTAGATGAAAATGCAAAGGTGTACTTGCAATAGAGAAACTGTAACATAGGACTTTGTGTTAATCATTCATAAGAGAATGTTAAGGAACTTATTTTTATCATTGGGCCATTATTAACGAACTTTGGAAAATCACACAATCATCACCAGTGACAAGTGCAACTATGAAGATATGAAAGTGATTTATATCGGATTGGAATGTGGAAAGATTCTAACATAAGCATCAAAGACATAAAGGTCAAGATGACTGTGATGTGACTTTGAATTGAAAATATTTCAAAGCATTAATTCAAAAAATTGATAAATTGATACAATGATAAAATGGGGCCCAAAGTCTAGGCGACCATTTTAAGGTGCATACCATTCCATCCAAGGTTGCTCAAGAATGAGGCCTCAAATATCGATCCATAAAAATTAAATCTTTTAATTAGATGAAAATGATCAAGCCTTAGGAAATATTGAAATAATTGAATTAATTACAATTTGATCAAGAAAATTTATTTGAATTGAAAATATTTCAAAGCATTGATTCAGGAAATTGATAAATTGATAAAATGATAAAATGGGGCCCAAAGTCTAGGTGACCATTTTAGGGTGCATACATTTGCCCCTCTTTGACTAATGTGTGGTCGACTCGGGAACACATATAGTCAAAGAATGCAGTTGAAGTGTGAGGTCAACTTGGGATCACAAAACAACCCAGATGTGTGGTCGATTCGGGAACACATCAGGACAAAAATAAGCACAATTGAAAAAGACAAAGTCAACATCGACATAAGTAATTGACATGTCAGAGATAATAATCTCAAGCAAGACTGATATAATTGATAAATCTGAATCAAAGATTGAATTTTGATAGGTACTGCCCCCTCATGATCGAAATTGAAATGAGATAGAGGAGAAACAACAAATTGATAAATTTGATCAAATCGAACTAAAGATAAGGTTCTTGAAGTAAGATGAAAGATATAAGGATCACAGAACCAAGGTAGATCATTAGGCATGAAATATTATGCCCCAAGGTTGAATTAGAAGAAAAGAAGTGGGGTGAAAGCGAATGGAAGATAGAAGTTTGGAAGAAGTGGAAAGAAATGGAGAGAAGAAATAGAATTTGCCTCAAGAGAGAGAATGCCTCAAAATCAATCAACTATTTAAGATAGGAAATTTTGATTGAGATCACAAAAGAAGATAAATAAATGAAGATCAGAACGTGATCATAGTTGATTAAAAGTCAACAAGAAAGATGAAGGAAATCCTCTCAAACTCATAATGAAGCCTAAAAATGCAAACTAACATGAGGTCTAACAATGCAAGCTACATGAAAATGAAAAGGTGTACTTGCAATAGAGCAACTGTAACATAGGACTTTGTGTTCATCATTCATAAGAAAATGTTAAGGAACTTATTTTCATCATTGGGCCATTATTAACGGACATCGAAAAATCACACAATCATCACCAGTGACAAGTGCAACTATGAAGATATGAATGTGATTTATATCGGATTGGAATGTGGAAATATTCTAACATAAGCATCAAAGACATAAATGTCAAGATGACTGTGATGTTAGCTTACCCAATTTAATATAGAAAAACCATGCTCGCATCAAGGCATAGAGGCCAGGATGACCAGCAAAATGGTTGTGCAAAAACAGTGAAGCATAAATCAAGAAGCAAATAAAAACATGCCCCATGCCCCAAGTCCTCTAGCTATGCATCACGGAGAGACTTATTAGACAAGGACACTCAACAAAAATCAATAACAGTCAGCACACAAAGAAAAGATCATGACATGGCTCAAGCATTAAGTGTTGCACTTAAAAATTTAAGTGTGTTAACTGATACTGAGTTCTGAGGATAAGAGTTGAATGCTTGCAATACAAAGCAGGAAAGACCACATGACAAAACTGGGTAAGACCAAACCGATAAGTGTTGAAAAACATTCGATGTCAAGTGTTGTATTGAAAAATACAGTTGGGGTGGTATTGAAAAACACCATTTGTGAGATGTCCTAAAAATGAACGCATCCAAGAGACCAAAGCTAACATAGTTATGCCCCCTTGACAAAGACAAAGACCAATTCCAGACCAAGACAAAAAGGACAAGGCATGATGGAGAAAGGCTAAGTGTTGAGGACACGCGCTAAGAAATAGGGGTGCAAAGGCCTCAAGTAGCACCCATTTCCAGGTTTTCACCACTTGGATTTTATTACAATTTTTTCTTTTTTTCTTTTCTTCTTCTTTTTTCAGGACTTTTTATTATTTTTTTGAATTTTTGCTACCAAGGCGCCTGTTTCCAGGTTTTCACCAAGGCATTTTTTCTATTTTTTTTGAATTTTTTGATTTTTTTATATTTTTGAAATATAAAATTTTTTTGAGATACATCAAAGTGTATGTTGCTAGGTTTTCACTAAGATGATCATTTTTTCAGGACATTTTTTTATTTTTAGAATTTTTGACAATATATCAAATTTTTTTGGATTTTTTTAGGATCAATAAATATGTACAAAAGGATGCCCCCGGACAGAATGGGCATCATGGATAGAACTTCTTCAGGTGCAAAACATTGATAGGATCAGGGAGTTGTTCTCTCCATTCTATAGATAGTAAATAAGCACCTGTCCGAAAAGCTACTGTAATAATGTATGGTACAAGCCAATTAGGTTCAAATTTTCCCTTTTGATCTCTATGCTGTTGATTCTTAGGATTTTCACGTAGGACAAGATCTCCTACTTGAAATCCTCTAGGGTGAACCTTTTTGTTGAAGGCTTTGGACATGCGCTTTTGTTAGACCCTCATATGGTCAAATGATGCTTGACATTTTTCATCTAGAAGTTTTAACTCTTTAAGTCTCATGGCACAGTAGTCTTCATCTGTAACTAGACCATGGAGAGAAACTCTAAGTGAAGGAATCTCAACCTCCAAAGGTAACACTGCATCAACACCATATGCAAGGGCAAAAGGAGTAGCCCTAGTAGGAGTACGAATACTCATTCTATAGGCCCACAAAGCTGGATTTATCTGTAAATGCCAATCTCTACCATTCTTACACACTGTTCTATGTAAAATTTTAAGAATGATCTTGTTTGATGCCTCTGCTTGACCATTTCCTTGCGGGAAGTAAATGGAGGACCAATGTTGTTTAATCTTGAATTTCTTGCAAAGTTGTTTAAGGTCCTTATTTTTGAACTGGCCTTTGTTGTCAGTGATAATCTCAGAAGGCACTCCATATCGACAGATGATATGGTTCAGAATGAATAGAGAGACTGTCTTTCCTGAGGCAACAAAAAGTTGGACAGATTCTACCCATTTAGTGAAATAATCAGTAGTAGTAAGGATAAATTTGTGTCCACCTGATGAGTTGGGATGAATCTTCCCAACAAGGTCAAAGGCCCAGTGCGGAAATGTCCAATGAGAAATAGAAGGAATAATCTCCCTACCTAGAGCATGTATCAGGTTACCATATTTTTAACACTTTTCACATGACTTTGCAAAAGCTACTGAAACAATCTGCATCATGGGCCAATAGTACCACACCCTAAGCAACCTTCGGGCCATGGAAAGACCATTGGAGTGTCCCCCACAAATGCCCTTGTGAATGTCAACTAACGCTTGGTCAGATTCTTCCTTTTCTAAGCATCTAAGAAGTGTTCCATCTAGACCCCTCCTATACAAATCACCAGCGATAAGGGAATGGCGAGAGGCATTCCGGGTAAGGTTTTTTTGTTTAGATCAGTTAAAGGTTTCATGCATAATGTCATCATGAAGATATGAGTAAATGGCACCATACCGGGATGACTCATGACCAACAAGGGTACAAATAACATGTCTTTCTTGGGAGTCAAAGATAGGGTGATAAAGCTCTTCCACTAGGAATTCAAATCTTGATTCATGTTGCTTTAACTGAAGAAGTGAAGCAAGCGTAGCCATAGCATCAGCTGCTTTGTTTTATGCCCTAGGGATTTTCTGAAATGTGACAAATGTGAAGTATCTCTTTAAGGAATCAACCATTTTCTTGTAAGGTACCATTTTCCCATGTTTTGTTTGATATTCATCATTAACTTGGTTGATTATCAGCTATGAATCCCCATAGATGTGTAACTCTGTGATTCTCCATTCTATAGCTATCTTAAGTCCATTTGTTAAAGCTTCATACTCAAAAATGTTATTTGTACATGGGAACAATAATTTGTTAGACTTAGGAATTGTGTACCCATGAGGAGAAACAAACAAAACACCAGCTCCTGAACCATTTTTCATAAAAGATCCATCAAAGAACATTCTCCAAGTTCTTTCAGTCATATACATAAGATGTTCATCTGGGAAGTCAACTTGAATGGGTACATCATCTTGTAATGGGAAATCAACCAATTGATCTGCTAGAGCTTTTCCTTTGATTGCCTTACGCTCAATGTACTCTATGTCAAACTCTGAAAGTATCATCATCCATTTAGCGAGTCTACCTATGACGGCAACCTTACTCAGCAAATATTTGTGTGGATCTATTTTGGCTGTGAGGTGTATAGTATGCGCAAGCATGTAATGTCACAACTTTTGGGAAGCAAACACAATAGCAAGGCAAGATTTCTCAATGCTAGTGTAGTTAAACTCATATGAAACAAGAGTACGGCTTATGTAGTATATTGCTCTTTCTTTCCCATATTCATCAAGTTGAGCTAGTAATGCCCCCAAGGAAGATTTTTTCGCTTAAATGTATAAAATAAGTGGTTTCCCTGGGATATGAGGCAGTAAAATAGGAGGATTTTCCAAGTACTTCTTAATTTGATCTATTCTCTTTTGACAATCCTCATTCCAAATAAATTTGACTCCCTTATGTAAGTTCTTATTGAAAGGTTGAGCTCCATCTGCCAATTGTGAAATAAATCTCCTTATAGATTGAAGACTTCCTTGAAGACTCCTCATTTGAATAATGTTTTTAGGAGGTGGCATATCTATAATTGCTTGAACCTTTTCACTGTCAACCTCTATTCCTTTTGCTGAAATGATGAATCCAAGTAATTTTCTAGAGGTGACTCCAAATGCACACTTTTTAGGATTTAGTCTTAGTTGAAATTGTTCCATGCGATCTAGAATTACTTCCAAATCATTTAAGTGTGTATCTCTTTGTTTAGATTTGGCCAAGGTGTCATCCACATAATCTTCCATATTTTTATGCATCATGTCATGGAAAATAGTTGTCATAGCTCTTTGATAGGTATCTCCTGCATTTTTTAATCCAAAAGGCATAACATTCCAAAAATAGGTTCCCCATGCACAAGTGAATGTAGACTTTTCTTAATCTTTAGGAGCTATCTTAATTTGATTGTATCCAGAAAAACCGTCCACCAAATAATAAATATCATAACCCGTAGTCATATCCACTATCATGTCTATATTGGGGAGTGGAAAGTCATCCTTTGGGCATGCTCTATTAAGATCCCTAAAATCTGTGCAAACTCGAATGGATTTGTCATGTTTGGAAACTGGTACAATGTTTGATATCCATTTAGCATAGGCAATAGCTCTTATAAATTTTGCACCAAGGAGTTTCTCTAATTCAGCTTTGACTAGAAGAGCTATGTGAGGATGCATTTTCCTCAATTTCTGTTTAATTGGTTTAACATTTGGAGCTATGGACAAGTGATGCATAATAAGATTAATGTCCAATCCTAGCATATCTGAATAAGTCCATGCAAAATTGATTTTCTTTTTCTGTAAGAACTTAGTGTAAGCTTCTTTTTCTTGAGGTGACAAGGACTCAGCCAAGTGTACTATTTGTGGAGCCTCATTTGTACCCAAATTAACTTCTTGTGTTGGTTCAATAAGCACCAAAGATCAATCTTGAAAATAACTAGGGAGACGATCAAGTACCTCATCCTTAGGTGCCTCAGAGAGGTTTTCACCCTTGGATACGTCATTTATTTTTACTTTTTTTGGTTCTGACACTGCCACACAGTGGTTTTCACTATCAGAACACCTATTCTTTTGATTTTCTTTTCTTTTTATCTTGTGACTAAGGTACTTGATGTCTGGCTCTATCATACTAGTATCCGGTTCGCCGGTGGAAGAGACTACACGTTCAATGGCATTAGGTAACAAGCTATCTTGTAATCATTTTGGAATGTTAAAATATTAGGTTCCTGATAGTGTTGGGACCAATCAATAAGGTCAGGGTGAACAAGAGGTAAATCAATAGCTGGTTCAAGGCTATAAATGTGAATGATATTATCGCTGGTGACTAAAGAGTCAGATTCTGTCAAGTATCCCTCTAAGCTACCCAAATCAAGATTCATCCTAACAAGCGAAGAATCATCCACTAAGGAAACATGTGGATTCAAAACCTCTAATCCTACACATGACTCATTGGCTACCTCGAGTTGAGAACTAAAAGTGTGAACAACATCAATATCTCTATCAATTATTGAGGGCTCTAAAAAAGAGTCCCATTCATACTCATTAGAACTAGTATCTGAACTACGACTAGGATTCTTACACCATGAAGGCTTGGGAAATCATGATGTAGAAGGTCCAGTTTCATCAAAAGTAGCACTTTCTCTTTCCATTAAATTAACAAGATTCTTCCTTTGACGCTCTCTCAAAGGATCCTCTATATCTGATTCTTCTTCTAAATTTGCAACTGATGCATGAGTGACTGAAATATTTGCATCTCCACAAAGGAGAGTAGTGGAAGGGAACCAATCTTCACACATATCCTGTTGATCTCTCAAATTAGGTTCATATTCTGGTTCATCATCACTGTCCAACTTTTCAAAGAGCGGATTGATACATTTGTTGCAATCTTCGAATCCTAGGCCAACTGGTTTCTTAGACTTGCATCCAAATTTAGCATGATCAAGAGGTTCAGACCTAGCATCCAAATTGTGATTAAGAGGGCCATAACCAGGATATCCCATCTTCTTGAAAAAATTATATCCTCTTCCATAAGTCTTAGGAGAGGGAGAGAAGTTCTCATTGTGATTATACTTTTATTCTCTATAGATCCAGTCTCTAACAAATATTTCCTCTTTCTCATTTTGAATAGGCACTAATGATTCTACAAATTTTCCAAATAATGTCATAGCTAAAGAGGAAGGCTTCATCTCTTTTGAAGGCTTACCATAAGACTGAGGTGAAACTGGCAATGTTGTGAGGGAGTTAAGTTGATACCCCCCCATACCAAGCTCTATTTTCTTAAGCTTGTCTTTACATTCAGCCAAAGTAGCATCAAAATCTTCTGCTTCTCTATTAAGGGGAACATGAGCCCCTGTTGAAATTGAATTAATAGATAAAGTGTTATCCCTAGGTATACAAATCTCTATGCCATTGTAGGGGAACTTAACACATTGATGGTAGGTAGATGGCACTGCTTGCATATCATGAATCCATGGTCTACCAAGTAAGATATTATATGCAAGGGGTCCAGCATCAACTATTTGAAATAAAATATCCTTTTGAACAGGGCCAATCCTAATAGGAAGGACAGCCAACCCCTTGGAACTTCTTTCTGCCTCATCATAGGCTTTGATAGTAATCCTTTTTATGGTGTCAATAACCTCTTCAGAATAACCCAATTCTTTCAAAAGACTAAAAGAACAAATATTAAGCCCAGCACCCCCATCTATCAACACACACCTAGCATGAGTTCTATGGATCATGACCTCAATATGAAGGGCAATATTGTGCGGATGGCTCAAAGCTTTATCATCATCTTCTGAAAATGTAAGGTAATGAGGACTAGCAATGTGATTAACCATATTCTGGAATTGATTGATATCTAAATTGTTGGGGACATTTGTCATACGCAAAGCATCCTCAAGGATTTGTTTATGTCTTGGAGACTACTCTAAGAGCTCAAAGATTGAAATCTGAGCGGGTGTTCTTTGTAACTAATCAACAAGATTGTAGTTTGATTTAGGATTGACAGTTGGCTTCAAGGTAACAGTCTTAGACACCACTTGCTTAGGTTTACTGGATTGGCTTGAATTGGGTCCCCTAATAACAATGGGACCTTGACTTCGGGTAACAGCATTAAGGGCTTGAGATGACCTTCTAGAGTTGGGACCCCTTAGCACCACAATAGGTTCTTTGTCAAAAATAGGAGGAGAGTCTTCATCTAGATCGTAACCATAAGGATATCTTCCACTCATCATGTTAACATTTTCCTCCACAAATTCAAGCATATTGATGGTATTCAATGCATCTGTATAAGTATAGTTGATCTCAGCTTTTCCATTCTTAACTTTAGAGGTTTCCCCCTTTTCATATTTGGGCAAAGGTTCCTTGAATGCCTTGTGATCGGCGTTGGTTTTCAATCCATTTACTTTAAGTTTGTCATTCTCAATGAGATCTTGAATGAGATGCCTGAGTCTCTTGCAATTTTCAACATTATGTCCAATACCATTATGAAATATGCAAAATTCATCCTCCTTCCACCACCATGGTTTTTCTTTAGGTATATAGAAATGTGTTGCATCTAGAGGATGTGCCAGATTGTTATAAATAAGTTTTTGCAAAATTTCTCCATATGTCTCACCAAGTTTTGTAAATTGACGTCTTTCGCTCTTAGGCTTACCTTGGTAACTTGGCTTACTTTCTTGTTGAGTGGGTGCATTGAGCTTCGCAGCTTGAACAGTACTAGATAAGTGTAACACAGGTTGATCCTTATGTTGGGAGGAATCCACAACTCCATCATTGACCACTTTTTTGTTCTTATTCCAATATTGGTTCTTCCCTTTATCCTTGTTAGAGTTGTTGTTGTTTTGACCATTGTTGTTATTTCCATGTTTAGTCAAAATTCCTTGTTCTCTTAAAACATCCTCAATTTGGCATGCAGTCTGAACCATGGTGTTAAATGAATCAAAAACCATTTTATTAACCTCATATCGCATTTCGGGAACCAAATTACTAACAAGAATGTCAATCTTTTCATTATCAGGAATAGTTCTAGAATAGTAAGAGCATTTTCATCTCCACCTTTGCAAGAAGGTAACAAAGGACTCTCCTTGATTCTTCTTTAAGCTACATAAGTCCAACAAAGTGATAGATCTTGAAATATTGTATGCAAAGTGTTGAACAAATCTTTGAACAAGCTCTTTGAAAGTCTTAACAGGAGGAGTTATCTTAGTAAACCATTCCATTGCATGTCCCTTAAGACTTCGTGGGAATAACCTCATGAGGTATGAATCATCTTGATGGAACTCAAAACTAGTGGTATAAAAATTTTGCACATGATCATGTGGATCTCCACTCCCATCATATTTGTCATATTGAGGAATTTCAACCTTTCTAGGAACTTATTTCATGTCAACACTCTTATCAAAAGGATTAGGACAAATCGAGTCCAATGAGAAAGAATTCTTAGGTGCAGATATCTCGGCTATTTGTCTTTGTATTTCATCCATCTCCTCTTGAGATGGATCTTGTCTCTTAATATTTCTATCCACATCAAAGTTGTAAGGGACCTTAGCCCCATTATCAATTAGATTCTTTAGGATCTTATCCTGGTTTTGCTTCACATACTTCTCCACATACTGTTGAAAGAATGGTTCTTGTTGCATTTGCAGGAAATCTTGGGAGGTGCGATCAAAACTCATGCTACTGCCTCCATATTGTGAACCATAATGAGCATGTTGTAAAGATGGCTTTGAGCTCCTAGGAGGAGCTTGTCTCCTATGATAATCATGTCTAGAAACCCTTCTTCCTCTAGGACTAGGAGATGGTGATGGTGATCTTGAATGTCTCCTACTTCTTGGAGTCCTAGGAGGATTAGATGGAGGAGAACCATTTCCACCACTAACATGCATATTGTTGAATGGACCATGAAGTTGTCGAGCGAAAATCCTAGCTTGCTCCTCTTGCTTATGAATTTTTTCATCTTGGAACACCTTCTTTTCATGCTCAATCCTCTTGAGTCTGTCACTCATGTAATTGGTAGATGTTTTAAGAGGTGAGCTTAGTCTTGAATGTTGAAACAAGTTGTTGGTATAAGTTGCATTGATGTGAGCATCATGAAGCTCATCTCCTTGTTTCTCATGTTGCGATAACTCATCATCATAAGCATGTCTCTTACCTTTCTCTCTCTCAGCCCTTTGATGTGCATCCAAATATCTAGTTGAAATAAGGGGTGAGGTTGGTCTACTATTATGAGAGGAACCACTGAATGAAATAGCATGTCCACTCCTTGCAAACAAATCATCATAACATTTATCCATGGCCTCCCTCTCTCTCTGATTCATTGTGTAAATCATATCCATAGAAGAGTGAGAAGATGCTAAGGGGACACCCAACTCACTAAGGTGACTCTTGGAATCAAACCAAATTTATGAAGTATTCCTAGGTGATTGATCAAATATGGGTCCTTTTTCCTTATGTCTTTGGCGAGTTTGTACTAGGGGTAATTGGTTAAAAACCACTTGAGGTCATTTTCCTTAATTTACTTGATATCTTATTGTAATTGGCATGAAAGAAAAGGTACTAGCTGATAGGATTACCCTAAGAGACGTTGGCACCAAACTAGGATAGAAAAGGCATTAACTTGTCCAAAAAGAGGTGATAAGATAGAAACATGCAAATAGGAATAAGCCAATACTACCACAGAGGTGCCCTTTAAATTTGGGTGAATACCCTAGCACATATGGACCAGGAGGATGGTCTTACACAAATTATATAAATTGAGATTAAAATTATATGAAAATGGATGGACAAGAGACTACCAAAACTCTCTAGGTGTGTTATCAAAGAATCTAAAGGTTTATCTTTTCAACAAGGACAGTTTCTATCTCACCAAGCGCCAAGCAAGGTCACTTGTGAAATCAAAAATCACTAATCCAAGAGGTCAAACACAAGAATCCAAAGCTAAACAAGCTTCTAATAGTAGGGTAAGTAATCCAATCTCACCCGGATCAACCCATAAAATTGAAAATGACGGGACAGCAAGCTAAAATGGGCTCAAAAATGACAGCAACAGCTCACTGACGAGCAGTTTCACACAAGGAAAAGCTGTCTCGCATGAGGATTTGCAGGATCATGCAAGGAAATGCATAGAGCAGCATGATAAAATAGGATAGACTGGTAAAATAGAGTAATACTGATGGTAAGTTTCATGCGAGGGTTTGCAGATAGACGCGCGAAGAAACTCAGCGAACGGCGCGAGAAAACAATTTTATCACGCGAGGAAAGGACATAGAACTTAGATTTTTGATTGTTTTAAATAGCCAACTAGGTGCATTAACAGATTTTATCATGAATCAAGCACATAAGACAACAATTAGGGAGTTCAAGCAATCAATGTCTTCAAACAATGAGCAAGGGACAAAGCAACCTTGCACATGAACATAGATAGTGTCATAGTAATTCTACTCCATAAGAATGATACTTGTGTATGTTCTCAAATTTTTTCCAATCACGTACATAGTCCTAGAAAATAAAAAGTTGGTTTCACTATGGTTCTTAGTAATGGCTTCACTCTATAACTTTTGCAATCTCAAGTGGGTGAAATCCAATCCCAGGGCACCGAGGTTTTGACACAGTCAAATAATTTAATCAATCAGGAGCTGCCGAGGAGATCTAATAACCCACAAGAAACTACACCCATGGAGATTTCTTCCACAAGGACATTTATATAGTGACTATCACTACCATGGCAAAAATGGCTATTACTTCTTGAGGTTTTGTCCACATGGTTGACCCAATAAAGGGAATGTCCACTACGGTTAACCCTCTCTAACAAGGAAGACTCACAATATGGACCACATGGGGACTTAGTTCGGATTCAAGGGTTCCAAGTTTCTAATTCTCCCAAAAGGGAAAAGAGCATAATCCTCTAGCCTCTTCACC
>MU223665.1:3941180-3953486 GCA_018584345.1 Thuja plicata
TTAATTAAAAAGAAAATTAAATCTTTTAATTAGATAAAAATGATCAAACCTTAGGAAATATTGAAATAATTGAATAATTGAATTAATTACAATTTGATCAAGAAAATTGATTTGAATTGAAAATATTTCAAAGCATTGATTTAGGAAATTGATAAAATGATAAAATGGGGCCCAAAGTCTAGGCGACCATATAAACGTCTAAGTGTTTTGGCACTAATTGACAACATGTCTTGTCATAAGGTCTACAATTTCCCCCTTTGGCATTAGTGACAAAAATACTTATCATACCAAAAATTATGATCAAACTGATAAGTCAAAACTCCCCATTTCCATGTGCTTGGGTACTTGCTCAGTTTTGACTACTGCTCAGCAACTCAGTTGTAACTGACTCTGTTTTTTATTTTCCAAAATTGTTTTTGTAACTCTGCTATATATATCTTCCTCTTCTCTGTACATATATTTCATCATATATATACATGTATATCCTATCTTTCTCCCTTGTTTTTGACAGAAATGCCAAAAATCATATCTACAAGGTAATACCAAAATATGAAAGGAAATCACAATGTACTTTCAAAATTTGAGACAAATTTTTGTCCCAATTGTCTTGCAACACCTTCAGGATGTGCAACTAAATCTGAATTTCTGCAAACAACTCCATCATAAGCTCTGCAACTGAAAAGTTGTTATCATGGATGAGTGTCTTGCATGAGAAATATGTTTTTTCATGACATCCATATGAGGAAGGAGTTGGCTTTGTATTGCTGATAGGGATTCCCTTATTCTTCCTTCTTCCCTTAGTAGCTCTACCTGCAGATCAGTCAGATACTTGATCTTTACAAAATGTGCTGAACTTGAACTAGGATTAAGTGCCAACTGGTTTTCACTTGCCTTCAGATCATTTTCAATCTCTGTTAGCCTATCCTTTATTTCCATGGTAAAGTTGGATGTGTCACTAAACTTTACAAATAATGCCACAACATTATTCACGGTGGTTTCTAGAGAGATAATGATAGTGGTTAGCCTCACTTGATCTATTGCAATCTTTATTGCAACATTCTCTAGAACCTTATTCTCAAATTTTCTCTCTCCCTTTTGCAGTAATTGCCCTTGTCCACTAAGATCATGATTAAACTTGTGGACTATGTCAACAAGTTGGTCCATTATAGAGTCTTCCTCATTGACTTCTATCTCTAGTGAATAAAGGAATATACCTTTGATGTCCGGTAGTACTCTGTTCCTTTTCTTCTCAGCTCGGAGCTTCTGTTGTTTTTCTCTTTTCTTCCATAGCTCCCCAAGGATGTCCATCTGCTCGGCTGTCAGGCTAGAAAGATCCCAATTTAGAATCACAATATCTTCCTCAAGGTCAACTTCATCAATAATTGTTTCCTTTTCTTTACACTTGACCTTGGGGTGAGGTGAAGGAATGATTTCCTTACCTTTTCCATCCTCATCCTTGTCCTCAATGTTCAACTGAAGTAGGTCATTAACTTTTAATGCACCAACTATAGAATCAGTACCAACTATAGAAATATTCATAGTGTCCTTCTATGACTCGGTCTGGATTGGCCCAATAGCAAGTACAGCCTGATGCTCAGTTCCTACTAGACTTGATGTAGACTCTATGACTTTTTCCTTTCTCAGAGATAAGATACTCTGAATAGGTGATTGGGTCAGGGATTCCATCACTTCTACTGCTATTTGTTCTGCATTCGATTCTTCAATGGTCTGTACCTTAGGTAATTCTTCATCTTTATCATGTGCATGGGGTTCTGTACTCTATTTCTCTATCCTATTATCTCCCTTGTCATCAAAAATTGTCTTCCACAACTTTTTTTTGGTCTGCACAACATCCTCTATTTTCTTGCTCAAGATTTGAAAAGTCCTAAACGTTGGAGTGTGATTACTTTCATACTTAGTCATAGAAACTTTTACCTCTTTATCAGTAATAGTAGGCATGACTTGCTTCAAGGTTTTCTTTCTGATGTCCCTTTCAATCTGAACTGCATTGTTCTAGTGAATGGTGATTTCCTTGAGAAGGTCTTCAGTTATATGGATTTTCAATTCAAATGGATCATACTTCCATCTTGCCATCTTCTCTACTAATGCATCCTCAATCATCTTCTGCTCATCCTTGGTTCTAGAAGCATACTTCAGTGATTTGAGAGATCCCATAGCACTACCTTCTTTCAATTCTTTAACCTTATGCTCAAAGGTAGGTGGTGTCTTCTTGAAAGTAACTGTATCTTCTTCTTCATCTTCTTTAGACATTATCAATTTCCTTCTAGATCTTTTGGGTTTGTTTGCAGTGAAGATAGGGGTAGAGAACTTTGGTGTTTTCTTGAGGGCTGGCCTCTTCCTATTCTTAGGAGGCTCTGCTTCTACCTCTTCCTCTTCTTTCTCAGGTTCATCTTCTTCTATCTTTATGTCATCTCCTTTCCTTTCAGTGATCGAAGGAGGAGAGTCTGATGTCTTGCCATATTTCTTTCCAAACTTCTCAATTCTCTTCCTTCCTCTCTTCAAGATTTTAGGAATCACAATCTCTAATGATATTCTACCCTTAGCTTCTTCATAAGTACCAAAATATGGTACTTTAGGATAAACATGCTCATTTACAAGAGCTTCAATAATATCTTTGGTCTCATCTATGTTAACCTCATATGTAAGAGGTTTCACCCATGTAACCCTAGGCTTGACTGCTTCGATGTATACTTTGTCACACTCAACTAGGAAGCATATGTCATCCTTATAGTCTTCTACTAATTGTTTGGGAATTTTGAATCTATTCTGCATTTTCTCTCTGAAACTTTCAAAGTAAGCATCTATGATGCTTTCAAAATTATCTCCCAATTATGCTATAAACTCATTTATCTGATAAATTATAGGCATGTCCTTCTTCCATACAATTGTGTCATTTGAAAGGAAAAAAATTTGAACATAAAATAATATGCAGACCAAGAGTGAACTGAACTTACACCGATTGGTCTTGGATGCCCGAATGCTCTCCATGTTTTTGCTTAGTTGGATGAGCTGCAACTTGGCTAGGTAGAATGATAGATTATTCTTCACCACTTTGCATGCCAAGTCCACAGCCTCACATGGAACATTATTTGGTCGGCCTGAACTATATATCTTATGTGCAGTCACATGAATTATGAACTTTAGCTCCATGTCATTGAATCCATTCAACTTCATGCCTCTTTCATCCCAGTCGGCAAGAGTCTTCTTGGCTAGATCATCTCGGGTTATAGTTTTAGTTGCTTTAGGTTTGTTGAGCATTGGGTACCCTGTCACTTGGTGTACCATCATCTTAGTGATCTTCATTGGTTTCTCCTGTAATCACATAAAAATGGTCATCTAAACCCTAGACCCCCAATCTCAATAATTAATCAAGAAACCCTAATCTTGATAAAACCTAAGTCCTAAATCAAACATGCAATTATCAAATTCAAACTGATCTGACCTAAACCCTAGGTCCTAATCAATCATCCTACTTGATTAATTAATTAATTCCTAAAATCATAATAAATTGACAAATAAACCTTATGTTAATTATTTAATTGATATTTTTGATATATAAATTAAATAAAGTTACAAAATTGTCATTTAAATTAATTAATAAAAACAAATATGCTTTCAAAATCATTTAAATTATTAAAAATGCATATGACATCATCAAATCCATTCAATTGATTATCAAAATAGAAACAATCCAGTTCCACTAAGTTAACTGATTCTCCACTATTTATCATTTTGAAAACATTTCAATTAACTGAAAATTGATTTTGGAAGTTCCCAAAATAACTGATCAGTCAGTTCAGTCAACTGACTCTTTCAACCAATCACATTGCTTGCACATGGATTGTGCTTCTTCAATTGAATCTGAGCCACTCTTTTCTTTCGATCTCGACCGTCGATTCAACCCAGATTTTCTATAAAAGAGAAGCTCACTTCCTTCACAAAGGATCCTAACTTTTCTATCATTAATATACTGCATTGTCTTTTCTTACCTTTTAATCATTTAGCATTGTTGTTTTACTTTCAAACATGCAATCAATCTAATTTAGAGCACATTTGATTTGGGTTTTAAAATGAATCATCATCTTTCATTTGGTGCTTTAAAATAAATCTAATTAGCTTGGATGAACAACAAATTGCATATCATTTTAGATCAATCATATAACTTTAAAATCCTTCATTTAGGATATTGGTGTAGTCAGTGAGTTTGCGATGACCTGAGAGCAAACCCATACTCATGCCTACTAGAAGGCAATAGATTGATTTAGGTTAGTGTAGTTTACTGCATTTTGATTTCATATTTTCTAACCCGCTAACCATGCAATGATTTATTGAATTGTGTGTGTTTGTTGTGTAGCATGCAGGTACCCATTTTCACACATACATTTTCTGGCGCCCACCGTGAATTCGTATGCATGTGGGTTTTCTTTGTTGTTGCATGTAGGTTTTCAATTATTTGATCATATCTCTTAAAGGGCTTGGAATATTTTTATGAAAATTTTATTGCAGGTTGGGGATGGTATCAGGAACCTATAGTCCAAAAATCAAATTTTTCTTATTAATTTTGTGTGATTTATATTTTTTTATGATTTTTCATAAAAAAATAATTTTGGGTGCAAATTGGTGAATTACTCTAAACCATTTACATTTCTCGAAATCTATTCAAAATCTAAATGGGGTCTACTCTTTGATTTTTTTATTTTCATGACAAATAATGACCGAAATAAATACATCTTTGAAAATGGGTATGTTTTGAAAAATAGGGTCCCTAGGGCACAAATTAAGAAACTTTTTGAAAATTATTACATTTTTGGAAAGCTCACTAATTTTTAAGAGGGGTTATTTCTTTCCATTTCTATTCTTATGGTCTAGAGATATATCTAAAAATTGCATCTTTATGACTAGGTAAAAAGCATAAAAAAATCAAGGTGAACTTGTTCCAATTTCAATTGATTTGTATGCTTTTCCTTTATATGCATGTTTTTTGTGTTACTGATGATCTGTGAAGCACTTTGGAAATCGTGGGATGAAGAAAAATTGAGAAACTACTAATGTGTTTGATACAGGATGCTTGATGAAGACCTTGTGTGACTTTCAAAACTTTTGTGCTTGTTTAGTAGTTTAAAAAAAACACTTCAATTTTGGTGCTTAAAAAGGAACCACTTTTCTTATGTGTTTGAAGTTTCTTTTAGATTTTAATCCTAAGAATTATATGAATGTATCTTCTTCCCTCACCTTTGTGGATCTTGGGTGTAAGAGAAGTTCATATAATTCTTTTAGCGTGGCTACCTCCCGAGAGCTTTAACAGAGCCGTTGAGAGAGATTGCCCAACCAGTAACAGGCTAAAGCCAAGCCCTTCCGAACCGGTATATAAGAAATTTCATTGTGACTAGTGTCACAGTGAACACGTGTTGATTATGTTATACCAAGAAGAAGATCTCCCTCAATACCCTTGTGGTGCGTAAAAACCTATAGAACGTAACTTTTGTAGGCTGGGAGGCCTCCATAACGGAGCTAATCTGCCACAAGTATAACCACCTGAATAGATGCCTTAATTAAAAAACTTTGTTATAGTATCCAAAAACCCTCTATCTACTGGCGTGGAAGGTCAGATACCGACTATGATGTCCCACACTTTAACGGCTCTTAGTAGAGACAACAGTCCCTTGGGAAGTGAATCCCCTTGGGATTCAAAGCTTGGTGTGCCTAAGAAGTGAGTGCACTGTAAGGAGGAGCCCGTGCCTCCAAGATTCTAAGTTTTCCTCTATGAGTAGACATGGATAAACTTTATTTTAAGTGGGAATTCAACAGATATTTCCCTGGCTTGCCTAGGATTGTGGTGTGTCTGTTCTTTTTACAAAAAACATTCTTCTTGATGTGTCTTGCATGAGTGAAACATCAAAAATATCAAACATCAAAACAATCAACACAAACAATCAAAATGATCAACAGTTCAAAATATGCACTCTTAGGTGTTAAGTTGTCCAACTATTGTCCAAGTTTCTGCATCTACTATCAAAACTCTAAACATCAATCGAACTGTTGTCCAATTTTGTCTTCCATCGCATTGATTCTATCTGGATTTTCTCAAATTTGTGTTCTTGCATCATCACTAGTCTATCTTTGACTACAATCTGTTGACAGTATGACTTTTTGTTGTCTCTAAATCTAACTTTGTTGTGCTAGTCCAACTGACTTGTTATCTTAATCATCTTTGTCTGCATTGTCCTTATTCTGAGTTGCGAGAGCAGGTTCGTTAACCTTGAGTCAAGGTTAGAGTCATTGATTCTCTCTTAGTTAGACATTATCTCCTTTTTCCTTTGGTCTTGGACTTAATCAACACTTTAGATATCACTTCAGCACCTTTCAGGCAATCAACTGATTCATCACACCTTCTCTTCAATCTTCTAAGCAAGTGCATCAAGACAATCTTACAATGTCTAAAAGAAAATGGGCTAAACCTTATGGTCCTAACAATGTGAAAGAAGATACTAATGGAAGATTTATCAAAATAGCTTCAAACTTTGAAATCTAAACTTTAGGAATTAAAGGGGAAAAAGATTCACCATCCAATAAATCCTCATTAAGGTCAACCTGTCCTTCGCTATTGGATCATTATTCTCACATCTTTCCACTTCCTTCCAACATGGAAAAATCTTGGTATGGCAAACCTATCTTTTATCAAGAGAGTGGCTGCAAAGCCCTAAAAGCTGCTGAAAGCACCGTGAAGTCTCCCTCCAAAGGGGTTAGTAATCTCATGAAAGAAAAACCTAGGGTTAAACACACAAGGGACTTCACTCCTTTAGGACAATCTTATGAATCAACATTGGAAGAACTTCTTGAGCATAATCTCATCACATTGCCTCAAGCCACATCATGTGGATTGAGATTCTTGAGTACCTATTGTGCATATCATCAACGCAATGAGCATAAAACTTCATGTTGCATGGAGTTGAAACATAAAATCCAAAATCTCATAGATGATGGCATAGTCAAAGTGGAGAATCCTAATGATTCATCTAATCGCAAGCATGATCAATATTAGGAATCCATGTCTAGCAATGATTCACATATCACATCTACTTCTTCCACCATTCCTCCATCTCCTAAAGATTCAAAACCAGCCACGTCATCTCTATCATAGAATGAGCCTAATCATGACTATGTCTACCCTCAAGGACTACCTCTAAAAGAGATCTAATCTAATCAGCATATGTCTGCAAGTCTTTCTCAGGCTTCAAAGCTCATAGGCCCAAAGCTTCCATGTGCTTCAACGACTATCATGCCTACTCAAAAGGATACTCCATTAACCTGTCAAGAATCCCATATATAGATCAAAACTCCTACCTTGTCCTTAGAAGTGCCTCTATGTCAAGAGGACAATCCAAAGTGTGAAGAAACAAATATCAGTAAGGATCAAGATCAAGACACCATCCATCCTTACCCAATAGTTGACCAAAGTCACATATCTCAAGAAACCCATGATGATTCTATCATCCCCTTCCATTTCTTCCAAGAAGATAACCCTCCATCTCCTAAGCAAGATCAAGATATCATTTCCACCATCTCTAATGAACCTGTTAAAAATCAAGAGCAAAGTACCCTTTCTAAACCATCTAAAGATTCTTGTCAAGATCAGAGCATCCCATCATTCCCTTGTCATGTTCTTCCATATTAAGAAACCATCATTCCTCAAAATCCCTTACATAACAATAAATCCTCTCAAGCTTCAGTTGCTCCTATCAAAGCTACTCATGCACCTATTGATATAAAGATGAATTCTAAATAGAATAGCCTTGGTCATGTAGCCCACTCTAAAGATGTTGATATCCCTTCCACACCTTATATCCCTCCATTCAAATGTAATCATCATCCTTATCCATCCTCCAAATCCATCCTTGGTCCCTACATCCCAAAGCTAAAACTGTCAAACCTTCCATCTATATTGGTTCCTTATATCCCTCCATCCACCATGCCTATCAATACTAGCTCGTCATCCACTTACAGTATTCCCCATCAAGATCAACAAAGAAATCCATCCTTGAAATCTCCCTATCAACCCATCCATATTGAGCCTATTCATCCATAGTTCCCAAGTCTTTTGGAAGCAATTTGGATGTGCAATGAAGAAATCAGAAATACAAGAATCCACTTACATATGAAAATCACTATGTCTCATCTAATCGACATGTGACTACAAAGAAAAAGGAAATATTCAAGAGACCACAAAGGTACATTGAGAAAATAATAAAATCAAAGAAAATATGGGTTCCTAAATCCATCATGGAAGAATTACGTTCTAAATCCAAGCAAAGATTAACATCAAAGAAAATATCGGTTCCTAAATCCATCATGGAAGAATTATGTTCTAAATCATCCAAAAGAAAAGGAAAATCAAAATCTATGTGGATTCCTAAGTCTCTTATAAAGGACTTGGATACAAAAATAAATTCAAAAGCTATGTGGATTCTCAAATCTCTCTTAAAAGACTTGAAAAAAAAGGAAAATTTAAAGTTGGCATCCAAGCTTCCAAAGTCTTCCACTTCATCTCCATCTAAACATCTCCCATCTGATAAATCTATTTTGGGTCCTCATGTCCCAAAATCCATTACCTTGAATACTCCACCCCCTTCTCCATCCATCTTGGTTCCTCGTGTACCAAGATCCATATCCGCTCATACATCAAAGTCACAAGCTATTCCATTCATTTTTTCTTCATCCATCTACTACCCTTCAAGGGGTGTGTCAATGTTGATCTTATCACCATACCCTATCCAATATCCTACACCTACCACTTACCCATCCATCTCATATACTTCCATCCCTCTTATCCAATCCCTCACATAATTCCATGGGTACCATCTCCCTTATCCTCTGTATCATTCTTCCCTACTATCACCCTATCAACATCTTTGAGCATACTTTCAGCGGCCTTGGCCTATCATAGCATATCTTTCAAAGGAGCACTATCTAAATAGAAAGAAGCTAAAGCTCCTCCATAAAATCAAAAAGAAAAAAAAAAAAAAAAGTGCCTTGGTGAAAACCTGGTAAACAGGCGCCTTGGTAGAAAAAGTAAAGATAAATCAATATGTCCTATGGTGAAAACCACTTCTTGTAGCACCTTGGATAAGTGCCATTATGAAAACCAGGCAAACAAGAATCATGTGTAATTCCTCCTACTTGCACTCTTCACTTGGAGGCAAGTTCCTTCATGTCATCTTATCCATCATATCTTACATCTATCTAGCCCATGAGCATCCATGTTCCTTCCAGCAATCTTGACAAGGTTGAGCCTATCCATGAGCATCATGTATCTTGACATCCATTATCCTTTCCATCAGCTTATTCACTTGCTCTCATCCATGGTACCATACTGTGATATTTCTTATCCCAAGCCTATTCTTCGTATCTCTGAGCATTCCTTCCATAATCCAAACACCCCACTTATACCTCCATCACCCCTTATCATGATCATGTTATCCTATCTAATTGACCCCTTGGTCTTGATCAAAATTAAAAACCAAGTTCTTAGAAGTCTCTTGACATGTCCACTCTTTTGGACCACATGCTTTTCATGACATCAGGTCATTATCTTATATCCTATCCAACACCGCTCCATGAACCTACATTGCTATACTCTTTTTTCCCTAGCTTGGGTAATCTTGAGGATACTGTCCTTGAGGGTCGCATTCACCCTCTTCATCCATCATTGTTTATTTGCCTAATCCATCAACTTTCTAATCCATCTGTATTGATCTACACCTTGCTAGACATTGAAGGAAAACCAATGTGATCTTGCTTGAGAAAAGAGAAAAACCAAAAAAAAATTAAAAAAATGGAAAAACACAAAAAACTGAAAAAGAAGAAAAAGTGCCTTGGTGAAAACCTGGTAAGAAGGCGTCATGGTAGCAAAAAAAAAATCTCTACCAAGGAGGTGAAAACCTGGTAAACAGGGGCCTCTTGTACTTAGCGCTCCATCTATCAATGCTCAGTCTTGGCAATCCTTTGCTTCAATTTGTACATATCTTTTAGTCACTTTTATGACACTCTGGTTCTTCTAAGAACCCTCCTGGCTTGAAACTGATCCAGAGTCATAACCTGGGGGCAATGAAATCAGCTTTGTCCTCACGGTATGAGTCAAGTTAGTTATCATTGTTTTCTACTAGGGGAATGGGTCCCAAATTTGATCACATCTTTGGCTTACACCAGAGTCAGTAATATTTTCATTTCTGAAGGACAACTCGCTACTGACGTAAACATGTGTTTCTCAACAGCCTAATCAAAAGTGTTTCTTAACACTATCTTAGGACACATCTTTGTTTCTTAACACACATTGGATAACACAAATGTAAACAACAAATCGATAGCAATCAAACACATTGCATTGACAAGCAGAGCGGTGTTTCTCAACACCTCATACATATACACATCCGAAAACTTTGAAACTAGTTGAGGTATGTTGAATTTCTATTTGTATGTTGTCTATTATCATTGATTTTCGTTAATATTTTCTTTATCTACTACTTTTTGGTGTGGTCCTAATGATCCAGCAACGTCAAGTAAATAGGGTGTACGTGATAAGAGCTCCTACATTAAGGTGGAAAAGCCTCACATCCCTCAATCATGTTTATTTTTATGCCAAGGTGAGGTCAGAACCATCTCCTTGACTATTATTGCTCTGCTTGTTTACGCATGATCACACTCATGGTTATCTTGGCTTTGAATGCCTCGATACTGGTGTACTCTTGCTAAATCAAACTAGAAAAAATGTTCAGGTCATCTCCACTTTTGTGCCCCGATGCTTACGTTAGTTTCCCATATCTTATCCAATGAAATTCATTCATATTCTTATGGTAGCAGTGGCACTAGTAAGGATTGTATCGACTTTGATGTTCCAAAAATGCTCGATGATGAAAAATTTCACTGCTAAAGGTTCAATGACTACACCTTAGGTTGCATTCATGTTAGTTTTGATGACATGTAACTGATTAAATGTTTGATAATGTTAAGTTGAAGATAATGCAAGACATTAAATCAGTTAATGGTTTATATTTTCATTGATGTCAACTTGATATCATCAGTACGGTCATGTATAAAATGCCAAAGACTTCAAAGAATCAATGGAACAAAGATTATGCTTTCAGCAATGCATAAAATTCAAGTATTCACTAAGTGACAGATAACACCGACGGAGTGCACACCATCGGTAAAGGCAAAGAAGCAAAGTCACAGTGATACCCGACGAGCAGAAGATAGTGTTGCCTGACGAAGAAAAATCACAAGATGCCCGACGAGCTGAGAACAGAGTTTCCCGATGAGTAAAATCCAATGATGCCCGACGGACAGAGATCCCGAAGCTGATTGGAGTCACACCGATGGAACTGGCAGTTGTCATCGATGACTAACTGCATAGTTGACTGACAGAACAGAGAGTTTAGAAAATGACAAAATATCTAGCTGGCAAGAGCTAAAGATAGAATTAACTGGTTGTTTTTATTTTTTTATTCGACCAGAGTTAAGTGACTGATTTAAAGAAGATTTGTACAGTTGGCATAAAGATAACTACGAGATAAATTAGGAGATATTCTTTAAATCAGATTGGCTGGATTGTTTTTCATGCCAAGAATCAAGAATCAAGAAACAGTGAATATCATGTCTATATAAGAGACAAGCTTAATTCATTTTCATAATCACATGAAGGGGAGTGAATAATAAGAGGATGCTAAAGAGAAACTGATGAAGGATAACTTCATGCAGTCCTGATAAATCAAGTTGAAGGACAGCTAAAGAATTCTACATACACCGATGAACAGTGAAGCATAGCATCATAGAGAAAAAAGTGTGGAGCACAAAGAATTGAATTGATACATTGATAAGAGAGGTAATGTACTTAAATATATCTGAAAATCTGCAATTCAAGTTGCATTAGAAACAAGTCATTATGTTTCAGTTTAACCATTGAAGTATCAATTCTCTTAACAGAGCAGGACTTAACAGTCTTCTATATATTGAGGTACATCCCAAGGAGTGTCAAAAAGGTTGATTCATGAAAGTATCATTGGACTTGTCAGATACCTATTGACAGTTTAAGAAGAAAGTTGATTCAAGGATGGTAGCAAGATTTTCCTAAAGCCTATTGACAGTCTAAGAAGGAGGTTGACTCAAGGATGGTAGAAAATAGATGCCCGATACTAAGTGACAACCTCTATGTATAAAATCCTCTAACAAGGTCACACCTAACAGTGTGTTTGTAACCTTTAACAGGGTTGGCTCCTAACAGGGCTCACT
>MU223665.1:3962604-3996384 GCA_018584345.1 Thuja plicata
AGATGCCCGATACTAAGTGACAACCTCTATGTATAAAATCCTCTAATAAGGTCACACCTAACAGTGTGTTTGTAACCTTTAATAGGGTTGGCTCCTAACAGGGCTCACTTCAGAAGAGTGAAAATTTTGGGTACCAGTCCCAGTGGTTTTTTTCCCTTAACAGGGTTTCCACGTTAAAAATCTATGTGTTATGTGTGTATGATTTATTACTTTACTGTTTTACATTTCACATATGCATTTCTAGATTGATCAGTATACTCTGCATATTTACTGAGTATCGATAAATAGTTTTGTTGCTTATTGGTAATCAAGGAGAACAAGGTCAAAAAAGGAAAATTGATAGACAGTTAAATCATTATTAGTAATTCATGGCATACATCTTGTAGGGACATAATAATCTGAGATTTATTGATTGGTGGTTAAGTTTAAAGATAAGTTTTTGAAGCCACTGATTCACCTCCCCCCCTCTCAGTTATTACTAACAAGTTTTGCATCTGCATCTACATCTGCATGGTGTTGAAATCTATATAATATCAATATCTCTCCAATGTGAAGGATCTAAGGTTCTTATCGATCAATCTTCCTTTCATCAAGTGGTCAGTTGTGCGTGAACATGAGACCCCTTGCTAATTAGACTGTCCTGATTCCATTTTTAGGATCAAAATCAAAATTGGAAATTGACCACTTGCACAACCAATAGAAATCTCTCATGCTTTTCTTCTAATCAATCCATGTATCATACTTTTGGTCAAACCTCAGTCAAACAAGACCTTCCATCAAGGACATCTTATGTCCTAACCGCTTGGGACCTATATCTAATCAAACCAACTTCTTCTTGCATCATGTTATCAATCGAATTGCTTCTCATCACCGGAGCACCTAGCCATATTTCAATTTTTCTCCCGAGGGGGCAGGATCAGGACATCAACATTCCAGTGAACATGTCCTCAATCAAAACACCATCGCTTGGGGTATCTCAGCTTCATTGCATCAAATTAAGTTGAGATCATCTTAAAATCAAAGGCAGCCTAATCAAGGTTCTTATACAGTGGTGAATACACTCAAAACCAGACAAGATCGGTCTTATATGAGCTATTCATTATTGAAACCAAATACATTGATCAAATTGGCTTCATCGCTTCAAATCAAGTCAATTTGCTTGCTAATCAAATCTCTTAACGGTAATGAGTTTCATCGATTCAAATCAAACTGGTTATTCGTTCAAACCAATCAAAATATTTTAAGAGTTCCCGACAGATGTTTAGTTTCATCACTTCAAATCAAACTAAGAATTATGTTTTATATCTTTTGATCGATCTTCGTCGAATCAAGCTCGAAGTCGATCTTCTTCAAAAGAATGGTTTCATCGCTTCAAATAAAACTGTTCTAAGTCTTCTCACTAATAGGTCTTTGAATCAATGTGTTGATCGCACATCAATTCAAAGAGGGGCAAATGTAATCCCATAAAAATGGTCATCTATACCCTGGACCCCCAATCTCAACAATTAATTAAGAAACCCTAATCTTGATAAACCCTAAGTCCTAAATCAAACAGGCAATTATCAAATTCAAACTGATCTGACCTAAACCATAGGTCCTAATCAATCATCGTACTTGATTAATTAATTATTTCCTGAAATCATAATACATTGGCAAATAAACCTTATGTTAATTATTTAATTGATATTTATGATATATTAATTAAATAAAGTTACAAAATTGTCAATTAAATAAAAAAAGGAATTAAATTAATTAATAAAAATAAATATGCATTCAAAATCATTTACATTATTAAAAATGCATATGACATCATCAAATCCAGTCAACTGATTATCAAAATAGAAACAATCCATTTCCACTCAGTTAATTGATTCTCCACTATTTATCATTTTGGAAACATTTTAGTTAACTGAAAACTGATTTTGGAAGTTTCCAAAATAACTGATCAGTCAGTTCAGTCAACTGACTCTTTCGACCAATCACATAGATTGTGCTTCTTCAATCGAATCTGAGCCACTCTTTTCTTTCGATCTCTACTGTCAATTTGACAGATATTTTCTATAAAAGAGAAGCTCATTTCCTTCACAAAGGATCCTAACTTCTCTATCATTAATATACTGCATTTTCTTTTCTTATCTTTTAATCATTTAGCATTGTTGTTTTACTTTCAAGCATGCAATCAATCTAATTTAGAGCACATTTGATTTGAGTTTTAAAATGAATCATCATCTTTCATTTGGTGCTTTACAATAAATATAATTAACTTTGATGAACAAAAAAATACATTTGCATTTAGATTAATCATTTAGTTTCATCATATTACTTCAAAATCCTTCATTTAGAACAGTGTGTAGTCACTAGACTTTGCGATGACCTGAGAGAAAAGTCCATACTCTTGCCTACTAGAAGGAAATGAACCGTTGTCGGTTAGCTTAGGACTTTCTTTTTAATATTCTAATTTCATTTTTTCTAACCCGCTAACCACTTAATGGATCATTGAAGTGTGCATGTTTGCAGCTGCAAGCAGGTACCCAAATTCATGCTTATAGCTCCAACCAGAGATGAATATCGTGAACATGACTCAGAATAAACCTAATCCACTTTATCTGGAAATTCTTTGGCATATGCAAGATATGGGTTAAACCTTTGACTTCAAGGTGCTTGTGTTTCAGCTTCAGGTTTCCATCCACACAAAGTGCTTCAGGCTTGATTCATCTCTAATGTGCCTAGTTGTTGAATGATGCAATGATAGAAAGCTCGAATGTTGTGAATCAATAGTACCTTAGGAGAAATTTGGGAATGGGCTCTCATTGGATTTATCTCCTCTGCAATCAATGGATGAAGTTTGAACTTTGGCAGTTTGCAAACTGTATTCCTCACTAAAATCTCGGATCCCTTCTTGATCTTACTACTGGATGAAGACACCATAACGCTCAGAGGATTGATGAAAATTTGCTGCAACTAAAGCTTTCAAACACAAATTCGCCCTGAAATCACTAAAATCTCTTAATCACTCTGTAAACTGTAAAACTTGGTAAACAATAACCCTTTGATTTCACCATTTATGAGAAATTTCATCATATAAGGTTTTCATTAAATGCTTCATACATAGTAGTTTTCGTAGCTCGAGTAGTTCTCCCAGGCTTACTCAGAAGCTCGGCAAAAACTAACTTTGCATCTTTGAAACCATATAACCCGACTTAACTCGGTTAAGCATGAGTAACTCAGATGTAGCTGAGTTCCTAACTTGATTAGAACCATAATGTGTCCCAGTGCATCAATATGCAGATTTGAACTTTCTAGCATATCTAGAACTGATGTATGATGGCTTGTGTGCACAGTTCCAGTTGTCTCCTTGCATCTTTATTTGGAGATGGTGGATCCACCCAATTCACTTTTTTGGGTGCCATTTGATCCTTCATTGTTTTTGTATGAATTATCAGGAGATTTCCTTACCCACTGCTGACTCATCTGAGTTCTAATTTTAGAAACTTTTGCTTTGCCTTTCTCAAAGCCAGTATCCACTTTTTCTCTATTCATACAATTCTTTCTTAGATGACCGAGTTGTTTACACACATTACATCTTTTGGTAGGATTCCTTTTTTCTGAGATGAGTCTTTGCATAATTTGCACCAATGTGCCCATATTCAGGTCACAATGACAACATCTACTCCTTGTGTTGTAATCCCAACCACAAATTTCTTTAGCTAATTGTTCAGCACGGTTCCATTTCTTAGTTCTACACTCGAAAGACTTATGACCTTGTTTGTTACAATTGAAACATTTTCCTTCAAACTTAGGTTTCTCAGTGCATTCACTTGCCCTATGTCCATGTTTGTTGCACCTGTAGCACTTACCATTAAACTTTGACTTCCATTGCTCCAACACTTATTTTATGTATGTCATATCTTACCACAATGATTACAAGTATGTTTCTTGTTCTTTTGAGCTCCTTGTTGTGAGGATTCACCTTGTTTAGTACAACCTAATCTAGTATGTCCATGATGTCTGAATTGAGTTTTCTCTGTCAACTAATCCATGCTTACTTGTGAAGTCATTATACTCTCATTGGTTTGCTTTTCAGTATTGAGATCATTTTGCAGTCTTTCATTTTCAGTCCTCAGATTGATAACTTCTCGATTTGCACTATTGAGTTGATTTATTATATCTGCTTGCTGAAGTGACAAATGATGGATTTAATTTTCTTTTTCCTCAATCTTGTACTTAGCAATCTCTTATCTTCTTGTTCCATTTCTCTGCCATTTTCTAGTTGGTTCTTTTGTTCCATGACTTCACATATTCTGACTAAATGAATTTCTTGTTCTCTCTTCAACTTTCTCACTTCTTCATGTAAATTGAAATTCTTTGCGCGTAGGTCTTCAATGGCTGCATCAGCTTCTTTAGAACTTCTTTCTTTGCATAAATCTTCAATTCTTCCTTCTATGTAAGCTTTGTCATTCATTTTCACTTCTAAATCTTTTCTTCTTTTCAGGGAATGAGAGAGTTGCTCCTTGAGTTGTCTGATTTGATCCATAGCCACTTGTAGATCTATCTTTTCATTTTCAATGGCTTTCTTCAGTCTGTATCTTTCCATTGCCTCTGATCTTTGCTCAAGTTGTTAAACTTCTGATAAGAGAACCTTTTCTCTGATACCAATTGTTAGAAATATATTGTAGGCTAAATGATTGAGAGGGGGGGTGAATCAGGAACCAATAAAAATTGTTCACTTTTATCCTTTATTAAATTGACTAATCTAATTGCATGCATGGAACAGAAAATAAATAAACATTCATAACACTTGACACAATATTTGGTTACCCAAAAACCTTCCAAATAGAAAGTGAAACTAGGGTGGGGATGATACCCACAAGATTTAGAACTATATTAATAAATTTGGCCGGTTAAGGCTTACAATTGACCACTTCTAATGGTATACCTTGTTAGGAGCAATAAGGACTGTTAGGTCCACCTTGTGAAAGGATTTATACAATATAGTAAAGTATGCACTCTATTAGGAGATTTGTGAAGGACTGTTAAGTCTGCCCTATTAAAGATTTTAACTGATACACCTGTTAGGATGAACCAATGAATGATTTGCTATGCAACTCTGATTTGCTGAATAAGATCCTTTGAAGTAATACAGATCACCTGAATGTGATAGATGAGTCTATGTTGTTCCTTTATACTATTGTAGCCTTCTAATCAATCTGCCACTTTATATTCACATCTATAATTGAATCATCTATCCATACTCTTACTTTTGTCTTTGGATAAACAAAGTATCTTACCTATATATCTTATCGAAATCAATTACCTCCACAAGTCGGCTACTTACCATATTTAATTAGTATCAAATAATATGTACTAAGTCAGCCCAAATGTTGATACTCAGGTCTAGTTTTCCACTCAGGTGACATACTGACACTCGGCTGACACAGTGAATTGGCAACTCTGGCACTCGATTGACAATGGGTGCTCGGTCCACATTGATCACTCGGAGATGGTATGCCACTCAGGTAACACTGGTGATTCGGGTGATATTTTTTTCAACTAACTGCTTGGTCGACACTACAATTGCTTAGCTCGGGTAACACTTCAAGCTACTGGCTCAGTCAACACTGTAACCATATAAATGACTAAGTTTTTTGGCATTAATTGACAACATGTCTTGCCATAAGGTCTACAGTTTGTCCAATCAAAACCCACTTGATCGGTCTTTACTTTACGCTCTGAACTGAGCCTGGCCCACCATGGACACATGGCATTAAGGCGTGATGCCGTAATGAGTAGATCTCGAGCACTTTCCCTTTAAGGAAATACATTGGTCGTTATATTTTATTCAACTTGACTACACTTTACCTTAATTACCTTGTCGTTAGTTCAGACCCATTGGGACACGTGGCGCAATGTCGTAATGCCTTGATGGTTAGATTTTGATCAACTTTTCTTTTAGGCATTATGAAGACCATAGGATATTTTTTGACTTGATCACTTGATAACCGACCACTGGTGGGCCCAAAACCTAACAAATTTCCACATGTCGAAAGGGTGCAATGCCTTGATGATTAAAGAATTGCATCTTCATGTTTGAGGAAACGCACCTAATTTCATATCAACTTTAAGTTGCATCACTTTAATCTCTTCTTCAACGTTGTGTTGGGCCCGCCATGTGCTATGTGTCATTCAGGCTTAATGGCTTAAAGGTTAGATCATGCGCATCTCATCAATAAGCCTTTAAGTCGACCGTTAGATCTCCTGCAACTTGCTTTCCTTTTAAATTTTCCCTTTTGACCTCAACTGAACCCACTGAGACACGTGTTCTACAAGTTAATGGCTTGATTGATGAGTCTTGATCATCTTGGCTTTAAGGCATTAAGCTAATTGTCATATCTTCTCAAACCAGTTGTGTCTTTACTGCCTTTCTTTACCCGGGACCCATGACATCATCCAGAGGATAGATATCACGATGGCTTGATGGCTTGATTGATAGATAGACTACATCTTTGCTTTAAGTCACTAAGCCAACCGTTGGATCAAGATTGAGTTGCACGACACATGATGTAATATTTTCAGGGATGAAAACTTAGGAAATATTTAAAAACCCGCTAGGAAAATACTTTAGGGAATAACATGGCCCCTTTGACGACAACTTAAAAGATATGATGTAAGCAACTTAAGTTACTAAAAAGTAACTTCATTTTATAACAGCTCATGAGGTTTTAGGGTTTAAGCAAGATTTTTCATGAATTTAAACCAAGGGTTTTAGGGCTTTAGGCCAGAGACCTAATAAAATTGGCAGAGACCAGAGGAAAAGGTATGGAACCATGAAAAATTTTAAATGGGTCTAACAGTGGCTCCATCTTGGGATGCATGTCTCTTGTAGGCATAGCAAAGATTTAGGATATCTGGGATAAGTAGACCACCTATTAAAATAGGAAACCTAACCTAAAATAGAAAAACACAAAAAGAATATATACAAACCTACTTGTTCAGGGACTTTTTTTACTTCAAGAAAAGTAGGACTTCAGGAACTGTCCATGAACTGGCGATTCCAGAATATTTCCAGTGAAGTCCTTAAAAATATAGGAATCAGAACCCCACCTGCCATGAATTACGTATGGTCCCAACTAGATAGAATCAAATTTGGCATGTTTTCCTTTATCCTCTATTCTGGCATTCCACATCAAAACCATATCATCAAGTTCAAATTTCCTAGCAGTAGTTATCTTGTCAAACAGATTCATGCATTGTAATTGCAGTATGACATTCCTATCATGTGCTTCCCTTCTCGACTCATCAAGTTGTATCAAATCCTCCAATCTGATCCTCATATCATCTTCTAAGTCATCATCATATGCTTGGATGAATTTATACATCTGCAACAAGTTATTATGTGGTAATCTTGCATGAATACCATAAACTAAGTCAAAAGGTGCACATCCAATAGCCTTTTTCATTGTTACTCTATCTACCCATAGAGAAAGCTACAATTTGGAATCCTAGGCCTTCTTGTTTGCATCCAACACTCTCTTGATAATCTTTATCAAGTTCTTGTTATTGGATTCAGCTTGACCATTGCCTTGGGGGTGATATGGGGAAGAATAAGAGATCTTAATCCCATATTGCTGACAAAAATCAATGAACTCCTCTGATCTAAAGCACATAGCATTGTCCACCACAATGGTTTCTGGACAACCAAATCTAGTCAACATATTTCACATAATAAAACCAATCACAACCCTACTTGTAGCTCTTCTAGTGAGAATTTCTTCCACCCACTTGGTAAAATAGTCAGTTGTCACTAGGATCCATGAATGATCCCCACTAGACTTATTAAGGATTTCACCAATGAAATCCATCCCCCATTTTTGAAAAGGTGCCTCAACTATAACAGACTTCAAAGGAAGATTCCCACCAAACTTTAGCTTGCCTAAAAATCTCTAACAAGCATCACATTTTCTAACATATTGATGAGCATCCTTGAAGATTGTTGGCCACCAAAAACCAGATCTGATAACCTTATGGGCAGTATTCTTAGCCATGTAATGGCCACCAAATGCACCATCATGCATTTCTTTCAAGAGATTGTCAAATCTGTCATGATCTACACATTTGAGAAATACTCCTTCATTGCTCCTCCACCATAGTTCTCCTTGAACTATTGCATATTTCAAAGCGTGCAACTTGACTATTTTCTTTTTATTATCATTCATGTCAGGGGAAGCACCATCTTCTGCAAGTATCCAATGATGTTCTTGTACCAATCAAAACAATCCATATCACAAATGTAAGGTCTCTGCTCCTCTTCTAGCATATCAATATGATTTGCATCTAAATTGCTTTGAGCCATGAGTTTACCAAGACCTAGGCCTCTTACCAACTTGGTGATATGGATATCAATATTAAACTCTTGGATCTTATTGATCCATCTACATCTCCTCCCTATGAATTCTTGTGAACTAAGATGTCTTTTACAACAGCACTTGGTACATAAGCAATTATGGTTGCTCCTACCAAATAGCACCTAAATTATTTAACAACGTTGACCAAAGAATAGGCTTGTTTCTCTATAATATCATATTTTAGCTTTGTTGCCTGCAAAGACTTACTGAAAAAATAAATAGGTTGTTCATAGCCTTCTGAATTCTTCTGCAATAATATTGCAACAACAGTATTTTAAGAAGCAAAGGAGAAAATTTGAAGTGGCTTGGTATAATCAGGGGTTCTCAAAACAGGAGCATCTTTGATAGCCTACTTGATATCTGAGAAAGACCTACATTCTTCTTGAGTCCACTCCACTTTGGCTCCTTTCTTCATCATCTTTGAGATTGGCAAACTAGTCTCTACAAAATTTGTAACAAACCTCCTTAAAAAGTTTACTTGTCCAAAGAAGGACTGAATGCCCTTGACATTTTTGGGCTGATGTACTTTATGAATTGCACTCACCCTTTCATGGTCAATTCTAACTCCATCTTTAGAGACAATGTTTCCTAAAATCTTTCCCTTTGTCACCCCAAAAACACACTTCTTTGGATTAAAGGAAACCCCATACTCTAGTGCTCTTACAAAAATATTTTCAAGATGATCATAGTGTTGATCTTCTTTTGCTGAGTAAGCAGTAAAATCGTCTTGGTAGAATTCCAAAAACTTGTTTATAAAATCTGCAAACGCCACATCTATGGCTCTTTGGAATGTAGCTCCATTATTTGTCAAGCCAAAGGGTATCCTGACATATACATAAGCTCCCCAGGGTGATGCAGTCTTGAATTGTTCAAATTCATTGACCTTGACCTGATTATATCCTGAAAAGCCATCCAACATGGACATCATATCAGACCCTGTGACTCTTTGCAACATTACTTCCATGTTGGGAAATCCATAGTTGTCCTTCAAAGAATTAATATTTAAATTTCTAAAGTCCACACATAGTCTTATATCTCCATTTTTCTTTCTGACCGGTACCAAATTGGATACCCATGTTGAATGCCTTATAGGCTTTATGATTCTAGCATCCCTCATCTTTTTCAACTCATCTTGCATCTTGGGTGCTAGAGTGGGATTAACAGGTCTCAACTTTTGTCTAAAAGGCTTAGCATCTTGTTTTAATGGAATCTCATGCTTGAATAAATATTCTTTGTATACCTTTAAGTCATCATAAGACCATGCAAAAAGATGTCTATATTTCCTAAGAAGATTTACCAGTGAATCTCTAAGCTCGGGGAACAACTTCTTACAAATATATACATTTTTAGTGTCTTGATCGGTTCCCAAGTTTATCTCCTCCAAGTCTCCAGGTTTGTTGACCGTGCTTGCTGATAAAGACTTCTCTTTGTTATCAAAGGCTCTCTCAAGTACAACCAATCCTTTGGGTACCTTATTGGATTTTAGTTGAAGAACCTTCTTTCCAATAATTTTTTCTTTTCCATCTAAGGTCTCCACAAAACTAGTAAACTCCATCTCTTTCTCACCAAAGTTTGATTCACAAGATATGAATCTCAAAATATCCATGTCATCATCAAAGACTTGCCAACTTTTAGAATTGTTTGGAATGGATGGTCTAGATTGAATCTCTATACTAGAAATTCCTGTAAAAGTAATGTCTTCAGGCCTTAAGGCAATATTAGCCAGCAGGTCTGCCATCTTGTTCTGACTTCTCTCCACCCAATCAATGCCAAATGCATCAAAGCTTTCAATCTCATCCCAAACAGCATTCCTATACTATTTTAGCCTCTGATTCTTTGAAGCATATATAGAGCTTATTTGAGAAACAACCAATTCAGAGTCCCTAATGACCCTAATACATCTAATCTTGTGTCTTGAAACTAATCTCAGTACAATTAGCAAAGCCTCATATTCCACAATATTATTAGTGCAAGTAAATAGTAGAGAAAATGAGGACTTGTAGGTTTCACCACTGGGAGCTATTAGTGGCACTCCTATACCGGCTCCTTTTGAGTTTGCACCATCAAAGTGCATTGTCCATAAGTCAGTTTTATCTGCAAGATTGTCCTTCTCTTTTGACAAAAGCATATGTTGGACATCCCTCTCAACTTTATTGTCTTTCACTTGAAAGGATCCAATGTCAGTATCCAAGAAACAATTCATTGCTTCATCTTCACTCTCCTCAATCATATGGGGAGTTCTGAATTCTCTAGATACTTTGACATTCTTACCAGCTATGTCAAATTTTGCAAGGACATATCACACTGGATACTTCCTCCCATTGATGCACTCTACTTCCTAGATAGCAACATTCCATATTGAGGTGGAATGTCAACTACTAGAACACTCATTGTTAATATCTTTTCTGGAAATGCAACAAGTGTATAAGGCAGGGCCTTAATAGTACCTATGATAGGCACTTCCCTTGAATCCATTGCTTGACACCTACCATAAGGAGTATCTACCTGCAGTCCCATTGATTTCATTATTTCTGCAGGCATGAATGTATTTGATGCACCTGAATCAATCATACAATTCTTGAGCATTTTCCCATTAATAACCAATGTTAAGAAAAAGGGATCCACAATTCCCAAAGGAGGAGTGACATGATTTGTATTTAAGAAGGTTTAAGGGATCTTAGAAATAACTCATCTGATTCCTTTCCCTTTGTATCAAATTTCTCCTTATTGTTCTTTTTCTTCTCATCCATTTCTGATTTCAAGGCTCTTGTGGTAGAAACACTATTCATCCATGTCAAGGATGTCTCCTTGTGCACAGGAATTCTCATCATTTCTAAAAGCGTAACCTTGACTGCGATCTGTGAAATCAGTTGTCCCATGTCAATAGGAGCATATTTGATATCAGAAATATCTTGTCTGGTAATAACAATACTTATATCCTCATTTTGAGTAGCCAAGCCTAGCTCAACTCCTTTAGCATATTTTGGAATAGGAGAAGCATTCATCTCTAGTGTCATTGTTTTAATCTTTCAAAAAATACTAGGATCACTTGGTTTATCCTTCATTTTCACCTTTATCTTCTTCACATCCTCAGTAATCTTTTCTTTTTCTGGTGTCTGCTTGGGGTCTATTTTGTATATGTAATGAACATGTCAATTGGCCTTCCATCTGCATTACCAACTATCCTAATCCTTAGATTATAGTTACTCTATGCTTGAGAAACCAAGTTTTATGTGATTCATGCCTTTTCTGCCTCTGAAGGTCTTCTTGCCATAAAAGGCTCTCTTCTTGTTGTAGCATTACACCTTATTTTATCAATGTCTGCTTCATTTTCATCAGATGAAAGCACATCTTGATCTTTAGCTTGATCATCAGACTCCCCTTCATTTGATGAAGATGACTCCTAATTTTGACCTTGGTCATCAGATTCTTCACTTTTCAAATCTACATAAGCCATTGCATTCCCAACATCATCATAAATTTTTTCCTCGTCCTCTCTTGTTGGGATTGACTTGGATACATCTTCTGAGCAACACCACAATTTTCTGGATTGTGTGGATATTCACAATCATCACACCAACAATCTTCACTACACATGTTAGCTAAATTTCTTTGAAGAGGATCCGGAGTTCTATCATTAGGCCTATCTTTCCTTTGTGGGATAATGGGCTTGTCATCCTTCCATTGGGTATTGTATGGGTGGTTCTGCATCCTAGGTTGTTGACTGAAATTATTGTAGGATTGCCTATTGTTATTTGGAGCTCTTGGATTCTTATTCTCTCCTGGTTTTAAATCTTTTATAGCATTTAGAATCGGTTTCATATTGACCTCCTCTTTAGGTTTGGCATTTGAAGGTTTATCCAATTCCTTTCTTGCAGGCTTCCAGTCATCTCTTCTACCCAATTTTCCGGATACCCTCCTATTAGTTTCTATATTGATAGTTGTTTTATAAGCTCCACTTATAGTCCTTGGATTATTATCTCTTAAGAGGTATCCCATCTTAGAATCAAATGCATTAAGATAAGTAGCTAGACAAACCTTGTTATCAAGTCTCATGACTTGGAAAAGTTTATACATGGCTCTCTGAAATCTTATGTTGAATTCTGTAACATCTTCATTCTGATTCTTTTTAATATTGTTGAATTCATTCAACATGAATCCCTCATTGGTCTTATCACCATATTTCTCCTTAAAGCAATCAATTAATTCTTCCATTGACCCTACAGAATTATAGGGTAACCCCCTGAACCAATCTCTAGCATCCTCTACTAAAGACTGAACAAAAAGTTTCAATAATACATCCTCATGCTGAATTTCACATTCATCCATCATGTCCTTAAATGTTTTCAAGTGCTCTTCACATGTGATTACATTATTCCCAGCAAATTTGGGAAGTTTATCTTTAAGTTCACTTGGAACTACATTAGGATAACCAAAGATGTTATGAAAAGAAAATTGCTTGTACCTTTCTGCATGAGTGGACTTTCCTTGAAATGTAGTGTTGTCTTGAGAAGTAGAGGCTTTAGTATTTGATGTTGTAGCTTCTTCAGCACCAAGATGAACATGCCTTGTTATTTGTCTAAGAAAATCAGCCTTTCAAGATCCATGTCCAATTTAGACATCTAATTTGTTGGGCCTTTTTCTGCCTTCTCAAGTTCTTTAGCTATGATCTCCTTTTCAACTCTAGCTCTTTCAAGATCCATGTCCAATTTAGACATCTGATTTTTTGGGCCTTTGAGATTCTTGGGCTCATTTATTGTAACCCTTGTCATTTATTTCTTTCCCTTATCTTTAAGGCCTTGATGATTAACTATTTGAATGACATGTTCCTCTTCAATTCTCTCAGGCTCGATAACATAATTGATGGCCTCCTGGTTTCATACTTTCATCTTCAACTGCTCAATCCTGGTCGTCTTTTGCCTTTTCTCATCTTCCTTTTCTTTTTTCCTATGTTGTCTAAGGGAAATTTCCTTTTGCAGACGTCTTGTCCATTCTTCTTCCTCATCATCAACATCTTCTAAATCAGGAAGGGTGATGTTATAATCTCTTTCCTCTCTTTCACTAGGAGAGTTCTAATCTTCATTTGCACCCAGTCCCACATCTGCAGCATCAACTTCTTCATATTCAGATGCATTTCCTTCTTGGTTGCGTTGGACTAGTATTTCTTCTCTAATCTCTTCCCTTTGTCTTCCATCTTGAGGGGTACCTCTGGTATCCCTTTCTCTTCTAGACTAATCAGACTTGGATGTAGTTGGGAAATAATTTCCCAACCTATCTTCAAGATGTCTCTTTGACTGAGACCTAGTCCTTCTGTAACTCATATTGGAAAGTATGTGTCAAAATGATTTTTAATACTAAGCCTGCTGCAGAGAATACTTCAGAGTCATCACCCAACACTAGTTGGGATCACAACACTAACTAATATGAATAAATACAAATAGAGAACTCTTCAAGATAAAATAATGACAAAGGACCAAACTTGAGTAACTCTATGCTTCCAATGATCAATTTACTGGCCAATTATGACAAATTTACTACATTGTCCCCAGCAGAGTCACCATCTTGTTGGTGTTTAAAACTGTTACGCTACAAAAAGAAACCAATATATCTTAAGACTAATGTTAGGAGTGGTTAGCTCCAAGTATGAAAGCTTTGTAAGATAACTAGAACAACTATAGGGTCAAGACTTCCCTCTGCACTTCTAGCTCTGCAAAACCAAGGCAGGTATAGCTAATCTAGACTAAACTCAATTCTTTACAACACCTTCTACTTTTGGATTTGAACAACAGATAAATGGTAAGTACTAAATGCCAACCTAGCATTCATTGACTCTCAACTACCATGGGTAGGACAAGAAAAACAACTGTAAATGTAAAGAAATTTGGTAATGAGTTCGGTTTAAATTTAGGGATAGAACATAGCCAAACCATTCAGATATATATTTCAATAGAAATACTAATTCTAGATCAGTGCCTTATCTATTGGGCTAAATCCTAAATACAATACTGAAGCTGAAACACCTTATTGGCAAAGATTCAAAGCCATAAACATAAGAACTCTAAGATCACACACTACAAGATCCTCAAATAGATATCTAGGCATAAACAATGTAATATCCAAAGGATTGATTTGATCAAAGATCAAATACTTATGGAATACACATATATGTAAGTTGAACTTATGCAGTAAGCCAAAAAACTTACAACTCAATAGATAACACAAAGGTGAGACTCAAATCTGAAACAACTTATATTAAGTATGATAAAACTAGTTCCTGAATCAGTATGACAAGGAAATATGCAATTCAATAATATGCAAAAGATGAAAGAACTTTCAATCCTATCTCAATACAATCTGAAATACATCTGCTATATTCTAGACTACAAACAAGTATAAGCCTAATGCCTTCTACTTTCCCAATTCTCTAGCCCTTTCTAAATGGTCTTGAATATTCTTTTATAGGAACAAGAATGCTACAAGCTTCGCACCATTTAGGGTTAGGGTTTACAACTAGTCAATGCAAGCATTCATTTCTGATGTCAAGTTGAAACCCTAAAATCTCCTTTCCCTAAGCAAATCTGATATGAAAATAATGGTCATGCTTGCTAGATGTGAAAACAGTACCCTGTGGTGCAAGAATTTCAAAAGTATGACACTAAGGCCCCGTTTGTTTGCAGGAATTGGAAGTGACACTTCCCGGTTTTGGGAGTGACACTTCTCGTTTTTGCAAATCCCCTGTTTGTTTCTCTAAATTGCAATTTTGGATTTGTCAAGTAAAACCAGGTTTAGACACCAAAATGAGTGGCATCATCTTCATACTAATAGATGGAATTAGAAATCATATCCTGGTTTTGATATAATAAGGTTTTGAGTCAAATTCCAATTCCCCAAGATGCAAAACCGAGATTTCAAAACCTGATTTTGTGATAATAAGGTTTTGAGTCAAATTCCAATTCCCCAAACAAACGGGGCCTAAGAGTAGCTCTCATAAATGCATAAATGACCAAGCAATTCTTCTCGCACTTATCCTCTGATTATAAAACTCTTTCTATCAAGTCTGGATATAAATACATCCTAGCATATCAAATTTCAATCCCTTTGGTCTTGAACAGTTGTGCATAGCCGACCCATAAGATTAGAGCATAGTATTTATGGCTCTGAGACAAAATATCTGAGTCCACCGCCATGAAATCCTCTGAGAAAAGATTTAAATATTTGAAAATATGTTAAAACAATCATAGGTGACATAGAAAAGGACATGAACGTCTGAGATTGAACTCTTGTATAACTTTAAAACAACACCATTGATTCCTTTAAATTACCCAGGCATCAAAAAGATCTAATCCTATCACGTGTCATCTTGTCACTCACTCGAAGCACATTTTCTTGACCACTACTAACCTGTGTGAGTGCGCAACACTAACCACCAACGGTTAGTCACACACTCGCCAACATTTTCTTCTACCTGCCATGACTGCGGTGACAACATCTAGTCACACACTCGTGCACCATACCGCCAATTTCCTCTGAACTGTGCGACCTTGTGATAACTTGCCACCTATCATATTCTCTCTCACTCGTGGCCCTATCTTGGATATTCCTTTCACCTTCACAATCTCGCGACCACCGTAGATCTCTCCTCTTGGCCTGGACACATGGCACCATCTTTCCAACTCGCAGACCTCTAAAGCATATCCTGCTTAACTCGGTGAGTCTATGACAATGCGCTACCTGGTATCTCTTTCATGTCCATCTTGTCTGCCCGGCTGGCCTAAACCTCCACCTGTCATGCTAGTGCAATGCCTTAATAGCTAGATCATGATCACCTTTTCTTTGAGGCTTCACGTTGTTCGTCCGATCAAAAACCACTTGATGGGTCTTTACTTTACCCTCTGACTTGAGCTTGTCGTGCCATGGACATGCGCCATTAAGGTGTGATGCCTTAATGAGTAGATCTTGAGCTCTTTCCCTTTAAGGTAATACATCGTCCCTTAGATTTTATTCAACTTGACTGCACTTTACCTTAATTACCTTGTCGTTGATCCAGACCCACTGGGACACGTGGCGTGATGTCATAATGCCTTGATGGTGAGATTTCAATCAACTTTTCTTTGAGGCATTACGTAAACTATAGGATATTTTTTGACTTGATCACTTGATAACTGACCACCGGCGGGCCCAAAACCAGACAGTTCTCCACGTGTTGAAAGGGCGCAATGCCTTGATGATTAAAGAATTGCATCTTCGTGTTTGAGGAAATGTGCCTACCGTCAGATCAACTTTAAGTTGCATCACTTTAAAATCTTCTTCACCGTTGTGCTGGGCCTGCCATGTGCCACGTATCATTCAGGCTTATTGACTTAAAGGTTAGATCATGCGCATCTCATCACTAAGCCTTTAAGCCGACCGTTAGATCTTTTGTAACTTCCTTGCCTTTTAAATTTTCCCTTTTCACCTCAGCTGGACCCACTGGCACACTTGTTCTATAGGGTTAATGGATTGATTGATAGATCTTGATCATCTCGGCTTTAAGTCATTAAGCTAACTGTGAGATCTTCTCAAACCTGTTGTGTCTTTACTGCCTTTCTTTACTCGGGGCCCATGACATCATCCGGAGGACAAATGTCACGATGGCTTGATGGCTTGATTGATAGATAGACTGCATCTTCGCTTTAAGTCATTAAGCCAAGCGTTGGATCAAGATTAAGTTGCACGACACATGATGTAATATTTTCAAGTATGAAAACTTAGGAAATATTTAAAACCCCGCTAGGAAAATACTTTAGGGAATAACATGGCCCCTTCGACGACAACTTAAACAACATGACATAAGCAGCTTAAGTTACTAAATAGTAACTTCATTTTATAATAGCTCATGAGGTTTTAGTTTTTAAGTAAGATTTTTCATGAATTTAAACCAAGGGTTTTAGGGCTTTATGCCAGAGACCTAATAAAATTGGCAAAGACCGGAGGAAAAGGTATGGAACCATGAAATTTTTTGAATGGGTCTAACATGTTGCTTTAATTAATTATGTGGATGCTCGAGATAATTCCCATGTGGATTACTACGCATAACTGAGAACATGTTTGCACATTTAGCCTCTAGCTTAAATTTACTTAGTGTGCCTAAATTTTGGTTAGTCTAGTCTACTTAGGCTCTAGTTTTCACATTGTGCATATCGTGCACTTGTAGTTTGCATGTCTAGCTCTAGTTTGCTTTGTTTAGTAGCAATTAGCTTTTGTATATTTCAACACTCTTATTTTCTATAAGACAAGTCATTGATTCATTGTAATGTATCCCAATCTCAATTTATTTTGTGCAATCAATACACAATTCTAGGGTTGTTATAGAGCATATTAGCTTTGCTTGATCTCTCTTGTGTGATAAGTGCTTTACTTGCAGATGATCCTTGGCTTGTGTGGTTGTTGCATCAACTACTTCATCTTTGGTATTTCATTTCTAGTAATTGAAATATTTTTATTAATTCATAGTCTAGATTTATTCTTGTTTTTCTTTATCTTGCATCACTTAAAGCTTACTTTTAGTCTAATCAATTGATCACCCTAGCTCACCAGAGCACTAGTTTAGTGAGGTGGTGCAAGGGTTGATTCACTCTCAGGGATTTCATCAATCCTTGAGGGTAGTGAATTCCCTTCACACAATAATACCATATACACCATGGCTTATGGCACTCCAATTCCTTGCACCTTTACTATAGTTCACTTCACATCCATTTTGCATTCTTCTAATGATCACAAATTGTTATGTGCTAACATTACTTGCATGTACAACTAATGATTTTGTGCATAGTTGTAGAGTGCCATTTTTCCCAACTTCACAAAGATCTCAAGGTGTCATCCAAAACAATATCTAAGTATTATTATCTGCATATTTCATTGTATATTTTTACTTATCATGCATGACTCATGTGGATACATATGTACATTAAAGTAGGGTAAGATGTAAAGCTAAAAGTGTATAACTTGCACCTTTACCCCTTCATTTTATGCCTACACAAATATCACAAATGCAAGGTTGTAGCATTCAATTTGACATAGTTGATACACTAGTTGCCCCCTCCCATTGTGTGCCTATCTTTAAAAAAAAATTACATGTTTGTCTCAATGCCAACCCTTACAAATATAGGCATTACTTTGTCAAATTATGCACCAAAAAACTTAATCTGAGCAACTAGTGATATATATATTTACATGGATCTCTTTAAGTAATTACATCATAAGGGCTATAACATGAAAATAATTAACCTACAAGATGATTCAATTCAAATAGCAAACAAGGACATTTTTGCATTGCTACATGGGTTTATTGTATGCATTAGACTTCTATAATGGCATTGTATGTTTAGTGTATCTACGAATTTGTTATTCATCATACCAGCTTAACTATAACTTAAGACAAGCTAAGCTCTTTAGTTATTGCCTCAACGCAAGATCTATTATGCTTTCTAGTAGAAAAGGGAAAATTCAAAAAAAAATCGAGTGAAGGCAAATAGATCTAGCTAATAATAATGATAAAAGGACAAGATGGTAAAAACAAGGTTAAAACACAAGGCATGGTTGAAGTGATGACGAAGTGGTGAGTCATACAACACAATTGAAATGATTAAACCTTTACAAGTCATATTACTTCAATTATTTAAGTTTTACTACACCTTCAAATTTTAAATCTTTATTAACTATCACAAAATATTATAAAAATTAAACAAAAAGGCTTAAAATTGTAGACAACTAAAATTGTGCTCACTTAAATGAAAATTTTATTTATTTAATTATTTTACCATAATTTATTTATTAATTAAATAATTATTTTTATTTGTTTATTTAATTCCTTAGTCTTTTCCTTTATTATTTAAATAAATATTTTTATTTATTTATTTAACTCATTTGCCTTTTCTCTCCCACAATTAAATAAATATTTGTTTAATTACATATATAGTTTCCACCTCCTTTTTCCTCTATCAATTAAATAAACATCTCTATGTATTTAATAAATTCATTATCATTTTCTTTCTAATCCTAGCCTTTTATCTCATTCGCATGGATCATAATCTAAATTCGTAGGCATGTGACAAATGTCAGTTGTCCCTTAATATATCTTTACTTTCCAATCTCCCACAAGTGTAGGTTCATTGACTTCAAAGATGTTACAAAAGTCAGCATCGGTACCTAATCCTTACTTGCCACTTAATCTCATCACTTCATTCAATAAAACTTTTTAATCTCATTAATTTCTAGTTACCCTATTATCTTAGCCATTCATTTTTTTAACCTCTTAATCTCCACCTTTGATTCTTTTGAGGACTTCTATAAGAAAACATCTTCATCTCTCGTTTGAGCCCAATACAATCAATCATCTAATCACTCTATCATCAATCATCTAAGGTGAACACACTAACTACAATTTTGGAGAACTTTAGTGATCTTGCATCTTGCAATCTTATTATCAACTTTCGTCATATCTTACATCAACATAAATCAACCACACTCATTCTTTTTATGTCATCTTGTGCATGTGCTAAATAACTGGGAGCGAATATCATTTCTAGAAGGTCTTAGGATATGAGAACAATGGAGTCAAATGTTTCATGAATATAATGGTATTGTTTATTATTTTTTGTATTCCATGAAGAGCTTTATTGGTTGTTTATAGAATTAATTATAGATCTAGACTTGTGATTGGGTTGTTAGGGTTTACAAATAGATTTTCAAATTTAGCATACACAAAAAATTAAGATTATTAATAATATAAAATACTAAATTACTGTCCAACATGAGAATTAAAAACCAATTGTTCATAATATCAAACCCTCCCTATCACTGCTACCATCAACTACTGATATCAAACAAAATCCATGAAAATGTTGCCCGGGCCTATACAAAATGAGCAACTACTACCATCTGGGATTGCATTTTAAGCTCATTCTTATACAAAATGGGTAGAACTACTTCCTACTCCTAATAAACATCTTTAGTAAACTGATAAATAAGCTCCTTGATTAACAAAAATGGGCATACTCAGACAAGAGCTACTGATCAAAAAAGCACCACACACTGTTCAAAAACTTAAATAGAGAAAATCAGATAACCTATTTGCTAACCTTGGCCTTATAGGGGATACCTTTGGAATTTTCAAGGATGAATAGGCCACCCTTCATGTCCAACCGGACCTTCTTGGCTCTCCTTTTTTCCATTTTTGTCTTTCACTTCTCCTCCCAAACCTGCAAAAAGTCAAGCAGCATTTCCCAACCTCCCTTTGCCTCTACTATACGATCTTCCTTCCTTATCGAATTACTCCAAACTAAAAAAGGCTTAAATCTCGAAGTAGTTCCCTCCACTGCTCTCCAAAATCCATCGTCTGCCCTCAAACCCACTCCCAGTTATGCCTGCCAAGATTGGGATCATACCTCCTTGTCCTTTGGGGCTTCACACAAGCATGCATGACCCTTAGAGCCTCCTCTTTGGATCCCTATTGGAGGGCCCATGTAAAGAATGTCGGGGAGATATCAATGTTAGTTCTAAAACAATGGTTTGTCCTCGTGAATTATTCACCTAGAAACACATCAACATAGTGCCAAAACTTGGGGTTGTCTATCAGGAAAATCCCCTTCAGTCTCTTCATCCTCACTTCGCCCCTAAAGCCCTACAGTTGGTTGAGAGCATGCAAAGAAAAATTGACTTCCATTTCTCCATTTTTGTTACTCTAAAGCCGAAATCACCAGAACACCAGATGCCAAATAAAGCAGATAAAATTAGAGGGCAAATGTAAAACCAAAATCTACCCACAGGTCTTCAATACTTCCTTTAGACGTTGTTAGGGTTTTTTTTCTTGCAGGGCCTCTAAAGATGCTTGAATACTTAAATAACTCTATGACTCCCAATGCCTTTGATACTCTGACTCAAGAAAGAGAAAACACTAATTGATGAGGTATTTTGATAACATTGGGGATACCTATTATCACCTCCTTCTTTTTTGAGATCCACTAACTCAGGCTGGTCTTACCTATGACTGATTACTAACTTGACAGTATCTTTAGAGTGGATTGTACTTATGTGTTGAATGCTCTATTTTTATATGGACATGTATATAACAATGCAGATAACTATGACTATTCTGAGAAAAAGCTTGACAATCCAAATCAATATCTTAATGAGAGCAGACAGCAGCATAATAGGGAATTTCATCTTTCTTCCCTTTTACAATTCTTGTGAATCTAGGAGGAATAACCTATTTGATTTACTCTTTAAGAAATCAACAAACTTCAACTGTAATCACTATGAGTACAATTGATTTTACACAAATATTCTGAAAGTAATTGGTTTGAATAGTATTGAATATTTGGATGATGGCAGATTACCAAACAAGTTCCTAGACCAGTGCCTATCCTTGGGCTTATAGAATTAATAAATGAAGATCCACAAAAATATAAAAATAGAATATTGTAAGATGCCTTACAACCTATATGCAAATCAGATAAAATGCCTTACAAACTATCCTGTCACCTCTACGATATTGTATCAAATCTTTAAATATTGTTATGCTCCCTGAAACTACTCACAAAACTTAGTTCTTTCCTTGAAAGAAACTTGCAAGCAATTAGATAGCTACATTGTAACCAATATGCTTAAAAATGCCTTACAGATTTAAACATAAAAGATCATACACAACAAATAAAGAGACAACAATAAGATAGAGTAAAGTTGCACTGTATTTTATTCATATGTTTCTGCTTCAATACATAAAAAGCTCAAAAAGCTCAAAGACAGACTGAAATTTAGAGTCTGGTTTTCAATATATTTCATCTCTTTTTAACAATTACAATTTTTGATCTATTTATAGGTCCTTAACCATCTTGGAATCCTTAACATTAGGATGCAACAAGCTTCGAATGGTTTAAGGAACCTAACCCTAAAAGTACAGAAAAAGACAAGAAATGAGAATGTAGAAGCGGTGGAAAGACAAAAACAGGGGATGAGATCTGATCTACTTTGTCTTCTTCTAGAATCAGGCACCTTTGTCTGACAATGTTTAGGATAGCATCTGATATTCATACTGAGACCAAGTCACTGCCATTTTAGGCTAACATGCACTTGTCTTGTATAATAACTAACCTCCCTGTGCTCAATGGTCAGGTGTCAAGTGTTCCTATTTATTCTTCATCCAGGATCTCCTCCTCTACTACCACAGGCTTCTTTTTCTTTGGCTTGGTCATCAAGTCCCATGCTGTCACTTCATCCTCTACTGGCCAATTAAAACTTTGTATGCTCTGCAGTTGCCCTTTCTGTCTCTCCCATCTAACATCATTGATGTTCTTAACATCCACTAAAAACTTGTTTATGTCAGTTTCTGCCTTAAAGGCCTCATCCAAAATCTTATTAAAACCATCCAAATCTAGATCAGATCCTGAAATAAATGCCTCATTGCTTGGCATTCTACTATCAAATTCACTCCTCCAAGCCTCCAAGGCCTTGACCTGATCATCTTCTCCTTTCAAAGGAGGAACAAACCTATTAAAATCCGATGAAAATAGGCTTAATTTAGCCTCTATCTGATTCAGCTTTCCTTTAAAGAATGATAAGGCTATATTTACGTTTTTTATTTCATCCTCTACTTCTGTAACAATTTTAGGTAAATCTGATCTATGTTGCTGGAAAGAGGCAAGTTTTTCAAATAACTGTACCCTAGGAGACCAAGTAACAAAATAAGGGTTCAAAATAGCAATATACCCTAATACTTCAGTATGTAATGTGGGTAATTTATTATAGGCATTAAGGATGATATCTATTTTGTCTTTGAGTATATCTATCCTATGCTGAAGAATGCATCTAAATGCATTTGGGGCTACCTCATTATTCTTTTTTCCCACATCCTCTGTTTCTACCACATCCTTTGCTTCAGCTTTCTCCTCTATCTGCAAAGGCTGCACTAAGGGCACATAAATCACTTCAGGTTTCTCTTGTAATTGCTTTGTCATCTCAGCAATTACCTTATCTTGTTGATGTATCTTTATATGACACAACTCCCTATCCTTTGCTAAGGCACTAGTTTCCTCAATCAAAATGCCACACTTCTCAGACAATTGTTTTGTCTTATCTTCGTTCAAGTGTGCCCAATGTGTCATGATCTGAGAAATCTCAAGATCTCCAGTATTTTGTATAGTCCAGACCATTTGATTCCCTACCATGCTCTCTTGAATGTTTACCAGTCGAGGTTTTTGGTCTCTTGGACATAGGTTCCACATGGCAAAGGCTTGTGACTTTGGACTATATCCAAATTCTTTAATCATGTCGCCCATCTGGATCTCACTTGCCAACTTAAGATCAGGCTATTTTCTAATTTGGTTAATAATGAATGTTGAGGCTAAATCCCAGCCCTCAGCAAGCAAAATCCCACTATTTAAAACCATTTTTCTTGCCTCATCAGGAGAGACATCCTCACTATCAGGGTCGTAGGCTTGCAGAGCTAGCATAGCCTCATTCGTAACTGTCTCTTCACCATCTGTCTTCAGTTGTTCCTTGATTTGTTCCTTCTTGTGCCATCTCAAGAAATCTTTAAACTCATTAGTTTTAATAAAACTGTCACCACTCAAAAACTGCTGCTGGTGAAGTAACCTTTCATCAATACATGCCTTAAGAGGCAATTCTATGTTCTCTTCTTCATCAAGTTGTTGTCTCTTTCCTTGTCTGATTACTTTCCTCAAATTGTGATCATACAATCTATGACCAGGAATAAGAGCACTTGTTCTATCTCCTTTTTTGTCTTTTCTAACAGAAGATGTTTGACCAGGGTCAACCTTTTGCCTCTTAGTGGCAGGCTCCTCTATATCATCTGGCTGGGATACTTCAGTTAGGTTTATAATATGCCCTTTCTCTTCCTGTACCTGTGTTGCCTCTACAACATTTTGTTGAGGTTGGTCAAATTGAGGTGGATGGGCATATTCTCCATCACTATCACTCTCATATTCAGACTCTGAATACTCAGACTCTTTTCCTCCTTTCTCTGTATCTAAAACCCTGTCCAAATGTTCACAGAGTGTATAAAAGTTATCAACCATAGCTTTAATCTTATCAAAATATGGTAGGTCAGGGTAAAAACCTCCAAATGATAGTCCATTTCTTTTTATTTGTTTCTCCAAATTCGGTAACTCCTTAATTCTCTCTTCTTGTCCTCACCTCATCCTCATCAAGGATATTTCTTGTAACATCCTCCTCCACACAAAAACCATGAACATTTGTATTTGGTATGGTAGGAGTCAGGAGTTTCCTAGCTCCTGCAATGAATCCTTCTGGGTCAATATATCTGTATAATGTTGCTCCCATTTTGCAGCTTTCTAACCATGTGCTTACCAAATCAATAGCACCCTTACCAATATTAAACTAAACAATTTTAAATTGCCTAGGGGTTAATGTCCCCTTGCGGTGTGGTGCAAAGTGCTCATTATCTATCAATAATAGCTGCCAGATGAACTCCATAGCTGCAACTCTAGATGGCACATGATATGGTAGAACATGAGGAGGACATGTGCATCCATATACCCTTATCATAGTAAAATTTTCTTCTAAAAAGAAATCTCCCTAGTTATGGTCACCCTCCCACTTATCCACACACTCACAAGGTCTCAACAACTGCAGCACCTTTACTGGGAGTCTAGTCTTATTAATACCCATGCTCTGCATCAAGGGATATACAATCCAGTTCTCAACTCCACAAAAGTCATAGTCCTTGGATGTATAATTCCATATCCTAACCCAAAATTGAATAGGATTGGGTCGGTCTTGAAAAATCCTCTGAGGATTCAAATTGTTCACATTCATGATCCCATAATTGAAATGCAATAACAAATGCATCAGGATAGAATAATGAAAAAACCTAGGTTCCTTTTCCTTGGGATCTTTCATCTTTTTCTACGCAGCTACAAACCCCTCATGCATTTTGTCAATAATATACTGTATATAGTCATAATTAGTGCTAGAATGCACATCTTGCAAATCTAACACCATCATTAAAATTCCAGAGTTTACTTTCTCTGCTCCTCCATCTAGACCCAACACTCTACACAAAGCATAAGCAATGTACTTGATATAAAAATGTAAATATTTAAAACAGTAGGGTGCAGTTCCAGGTATAGGGGTAATATGATTCCTAACCTCCTTAAGAATGTGCTTCTGCAATTGGTTTCTAGCAACCCCAGGTTGTAACCTATATCTTTCTTCTTGCTTGGTAATACTTATTTTGGTGGACATGGTACTATATAGGCCAAAGGCTTGCCTGAATGAATTCCTATTCAAAATCAACAGGGCAGTACCATCATTCTTCTTAATTGTCTTAGACAGAGCATCATAATGGCTGGCAAGAACTAGAAACAAGTCAACATCTACATAAACATCAGGGACAATTAACCTAGCAAGACCACTAGTCCAAGGGTTTGATACTGGGATGGCTTTATCAGAATTATTATAAAAATAGTTGTATAAAGAAAAACCTGTGGAACCTGGAGTGTGGGCATCTCTGATTTCACAGTAGTCATCTGCCAATAAGTTGGTGTTTGCCCTCTTGTTCTGCGTAGACCCTGGCAACAACTTCAAGAATTCATCAGAGAAATTTCTCTTTCCCTTGGCATCATCATCTACTTCATCACTCTTCCCGCTGGTAGAAGCTACACTGACTTCCTTACTCATCTTGTTCTGTTTCCACTTCTCCTTCACCGATATTGAGACAAATCTCCTCTCAGGACTCACTACTCTTCTCTGTGCACTGCTAGCAATTCAAGAACCTTGACAACCAGAGAATTACCCTGAAATTAAACAATTTCTACCTTTTGAACACATAAGACCTAGCAATTCTTCGCTCTGCAATTCTGGATGTATGATAAATGAAAATGAACCTGTGATCATCTCTTTATGGTAACTTTTCCAAGTACTTAGCTCATCATTGAAGAGACAAACAATTTTTCTTTCAAGTTAACATGTTGTAGAATTAATTGAAATCCTAGCCATAGCTCATGAATGTGATAGGAAATCAAATTCATATGAGTGTGTTTCTAGAAAAAAACCTTATAAAATTTGAATAGAATGACATGTCTTCATATGATTGGTTCTTCACTAGACATCTTAAATACCTTTTTCATACAGTAATTAATCTCCTGGATTTTCATTGGACATTGAATCTCTATGTTGTCATGTCAGCAACTGCCGCCTTTTATCATTTTTCATATTTAGCGACCACGCAACTGCGCAGTATCTCTTTGTCATTGATCACATTTCTTAACCCTCAATTCTTCTAGAGATCTAGCGACTGTATGAATTGCTTCACTTGGCTTAACCATGGTTAACTTCTAGCGATCATGCGACTAAATGAATCCAAGTCGCCAGATCAAATTCTTAACCCAAAGTTTATTCGGAGACCCCGCGACTGAAGGTTACCTTTTATCTTTTAACTGTTATTGCTAATTCTTTGAATGTTTATTTCTCTTTATGAGACCCTGCAACTGACCTTAGTCGCCCAATCGCTGATTAAAACTGCTACTTGATATTTCTTTCGGAGACTACGTGACATAGCTTTATCTTTTAATTTTAATTCAAAGACTATGTGACTAAAGCTAATTTCATTATCGCGAGCACTTTTTACTCTTATGTAAATCTGATAGAGACTCAGTGACTATCGTTGATCTTTTAACATTCTACATCTGATGGCTCCACTAAGTCGCTGAGTATGTTTTAAAAACCTTAAATCATTTGGAGACTACGCGACTAACCTTATCTCTTTGTTGTGGACACGTGTCTCATCTTAACTGTTTGTCTCCAAATCACTGAAGAAACACTGACTTAGCATTTTTAACTAGCAACTACCTGACTACCATATACTTCAATCACCTTGCGGTTTGTCATGAAGTCTCGGCATCTTTTACTTAACTGAATTTTTAATTAGAGACTACGTGACATAAGCATTTAACTTGTCACTTAACTCTGTTCTGATCTAGAGACCCCGCGACTGAAGTAATCGCTAAGTCTCATGAAAGTTCACTAACTGCATGATACTTTGTGCAGCACCACAACTTAACTGCTTGTTTCCATGTTTCCTGATGACGTGTTTCTGCATTAGGAGACTTCGCGACTGAAGGGTTTTGCTAAGTCTCATAACTTATAAGGAATATTCTCTTTCTTTCTGAGACATCCCGACAACAGCTAATCGCCAAGTCTCATGAAAATTTGGAATATGCTTTTAGGATTAAGCAACTCGGCGACTATTAAAAAGCACGTGACTTTTATAACTTAAGTTTCTCAAAAAGGTAATGCAAAATTAGAAACTCGATTATCATTTTAGGGCTTTTTTGCATTTTGACTTAGAAGATAGCTTAGGGTTTTGGATTTTTGCACTATTCATGTGGATTTTGACCTTAAAACATAGAATTTTCACAGGGATACTTAAAAAATGAGACAGATCTTTCTGATTTGGGATAGAACTTGGCATGAAGACAACAAAATTTAGGGCAAACCAACAAGACCATGAATACAACCAACAAACGCAATTACCAAAGCACACCACCATACTCCCACGTCGATCATGCCATTTGCAGATTTAATGGCAATGTGACATCTCATGATTCATGGTGTACTTACCACCTTTCGTTCATCAAATGAAATACATTATCTTTTATAATTGTCATCAGCTACACAAACTTTGTTTGTGTAGATGCAAGTAAATTTAAATATGAAATTGGAATATAAGCCAGCTTCCCCTTATGGGCTTCATTTGCAATCGAATGAAGCATAGACCCCTTCCTCCAAGAGTCCAATACCCATCACTTCTTATTAGCCTTGATAAATCAACTATAAGTCCTTCCCATAAATGTCCCAAAAATCTTCAGTCGATTCTTTTATACCTTATCTCTCAATGCAACACCAATTTTAGACATTGTTGTTGGAAGTGAAATGAGTCTGAGAGGGGGAGAGGATGAATCAGACTAATCAAATTTGCTTTTTTATTAAATTGAACAGTCCTTTTAAACTGAATCAGATATATATTCAAGAGAGCATAAACAAGACAGAATAATAATAACACAATCATGAAAATGAGACAACACACCAAATCATGTGCCAGGTGGAAAACCCTCACAACCGCAAAGTCGTCATAGGGGGAAAAACCACTCCAATATAAAAATCATCACTAACCACCAAAACTTTACAATGTCTTTTGTAGCTACAACTGTCAGGGCTACATACCTGCTTTCTCAATGTTCTAAAGATAACATTCAAATTACAACTATATAAAAGTATGAAATTATCATACAATTTACATGGACTGTAACCTCAAAATATTTCTTTCAAATTTCACAACCACTGCTTTATAATCATATATGCATGTATGTGGCTTCACTTAAAAAATTCCACCAAAAACACAGACACCCACATCTCATTTATAAAGGAGTGTGAAAAATAGATTTACATGCATTTCATTATGTTTCAAGATGTCTGATATTGTAATTGAAAAACTCTTGGTAACCAAAAATGGTTGTTCAAACCAAAATAGCATGTCGTGCCATAAAACACATTTTACAGTGTTAACCCAAGTAAAACTGTGTTTGTGTCCTTTGTTAGGGCTTAATCAAGAAATAAAACCATTATCATTTTCCGAAACTGATAAAGAATTTCCAGTCAAAAACGAAATGAAAATCAAAATTGTTATTGCTATCTCATTTCAAAAAACAATTCCCTTTTTTTCTGAAAATGGTTCAACCAAAAATGAACGGCTTCAGCAACTGTTAAATATAATATCACAGTGAAATCATACCTCTTGTTTGAAGAAAAAAAACAATCAAATGTTGATGAGACAGACAAGGCAACTTTACTCATAACCATTTCTTCCTGGAGAGCCATGATTTTAGCGAGGATTTCTCCCGTAGATGAACAACCCAATGTCAAATGATAGAAACAAAAAAATGATAGCCTTTGTTAATCCATGCCTAAATTCAAATATAATTTCCTTTGGTGTCCACGTGAGTTACATAACCTGGCCATCATTAAACCCGTGAGTTAAAGTAAAGACAAATAAAAACATAATGAATGGTGGTCCCGTGACATGTCATTTTACTGCCTCCATGTCATATCAACTTGTCATCAAAGGACAAAAATGTCAACAAACTCCCCCTTTGTCCTTGATGGCAAAAAAACATCAATCAAAGGATCAAAGAATAAAAAAACATCACTGAAACTAATCCCAAACATGATATCATTGAAGCTAATGATACTAATCAATATGAGTTGAACAAAGATCAGTCAATGGTTCCCAAAGTGGTACACTGAATCATATCCAAAAATAATTTATACCAATAACCTGTTAACATTGGACCCAACTGTTAAAAAAATTCAAGTAAAAGATCAAACATAGAACTAGATCAAATGTCAATGTTCCTGTTAAGACCATAAAAGGAAGCCATCAACATAAAATTGTCACTGTCATTATCATATCCACTGAAAGTACCATCTAAAGCAAACCAGAATAAAAATAAAACTGTCACTGTCATTATCATATCCACTAAAAGTACCATCCGAAGCAAACCAATACACAAGATCACATGTATAAATCCACATCATCGCCAAAGCTCAACCAAATCTGAAGCAAACCAATACACATGATCACATGTATAAATCCACATCATCACCAAAGCTCAACCAAATTTCAAATTCTCAAATACATCATTCTTCCCCTATTTTTTTTGTCATCAAGGACAAAAAAACTATGTTAAACAAATGTGTATGTGTGAAGGAGCAGAGACCTACACAACAGACTCCCCCGGAATGATAGAATCGTGACAAGATAGATTGAGAGAAGACTCCCAACTAAGAACAAAACTTCTCAAAAGCATCCTTGGACAAGGCCTTAGTAAAGATATCAGCCACTTGAGCCTCAGTGGGAACATAAAGCAACTTAAATTCATTCTCAAGAACCTTATCACAAAGAAAGAGAAGTTTAATGGCAACATTCTTAGTTCGAGAATGCTGAACAAGATTCTTGCTTAATTGAATGGCACTAGTGTTATAACATAAAATAGAGATAGGTTTAGAAACGTGTATACCCAGATCAGAAAGTTGGTAAGACATCCACATTAACTGAGTGCAGCAAGCAGTGGCGGCAACATATTCGGACTCACAAGTAGACAAGGTGATGCAATCTTGTTTCTTGCTACGTCGGGCAACTAAATGGCCTCCAAAAAGGAAGGCGGCACCACTGGTGCTTTTTTTGTCATCTGTACAACCACCCCAATCTACATCTGTATAACTGTAGACGTCCAAAAATATTAATATTAATATTATTAATATTATTCTCCCTCTTATTCCTCTAACTGTTTAGTTTAATCAATTAAATAGTTTCATTTGCTAATATTTATCAATAGCTTAAATGTTATTCTAATGTATTTCATTTAAATACATTTATCTCTTAAAATCTCCTTTTTAATAAATTTACATTTATTAAATCCCCCATATTCCTAATTCTTCTAAACTATGATTTATTCAAATCTAATTTGAATTATAATCTAAACCCTAGCTAGGAACCTATTAATCCAACCTAGACAACCTACCCTATTCCTACCCTACTCCCATCACCTCATTTCCCAAGTATACTTCCCCACCTAACTGTCCTTTAACCATGCTTAATGGGCGATTCCTAACCTTTTTAAGGCTAATGAAATGCTCACCCACATGGGGAAATTCTCTCCAAAATGGGCACCCATTCCTCTTTAATTCCTTTTTACAACTTTGTCTCCCCTTTTGAAATATTGAGCTACTCAATATTAAATGCCAACTTTGACTCAAAATTGGCCATCTTTTCAAGTCTATGTGTCTCTTACGTGGCTCTTATGTGGATGCCACATAGGTACCACTTCATCCAAGCCTCTTCCTCTCTCCAAAAACTCTATAAATAGAGGCCTTCTCCTCTCATATTTTCATCTCTCAATTTCCATTGTTATTATGTTAGAATTACTTTAGAACTTCATTGCGTGTTTTCATGCTTATGTTCTTAAGTTTAAATGACATAGAAATTACATGCTAGGCTTCAATTTGGTAAATGAATCATAGTTCTTTTCACATGCATATCATTTCATAGTTTAAATCTATCATCTTGAAGAAGATTTGAGACTAGTTCTCCATACTAGCTCTTGAATCTCTCTTCTTGCATATTAAGATCTTGCATTTGCATTGGGGATCATTGCATTTTGTGTGTTTGAGAGAGCACACCTACATATATTTATCAAGAGAAAATCAAATAAGTAGTAATAGGGTGCAATTTACTTATTTTTAGCTCAATCTGATGTTATGTTGAGTTCTTTGTTACTAGCTTGCTTTTTCATGTGATTTTGAATTGATGTGCTAACCCACTAATGTTTTCATGTTTGAGCTTTCTCCCAACAGATTGAAGAATTCCTCATACTACATTCTTGCACGCCCGGTGGGACCCACATCCCTAAAATCCTTCTACACTTCTTGTCTTCTTCTCTCATTTTTGCCAAACTCACATATTGGCGTCTCGGTTTTGTGCAGAGGTGTCTGCGTAGACACCAATTTATAAATCAGTGTTTGTGCTTCACAAATCAGCCTTTGTGAAGCCACCGATTCACGAATTAGTGTCTGCGCTTCACGAATCAGTGTTTGTGCAGACACCGATTCACAAATCAGCGTTTGCGCAGACACCGATTCGTGGCGCAAACACCAATTCATGAATCAGCGTCTGCGCTCTGGTAAGTTCTATTTTCTGTCATTTTGGGATTATTAAACGCAAAATCAGTGTCTGCACCCTAAACCAGTGTCTGCGCTCTATCTATTTTGGTTTTCCTCATTTCTAACAGCTTTTTAAGTGGTTTTTGTGCTAATAACGCTTGCCAAAGATCAATATTCAGAGAACTACTAACTAATTGTTTTGCAGCACCGCTTGTCAAAGGCACAAATTCAAAACTACTCACATTTGTCTTACAGGTTGCCTCACATCAAAATCGACCAAATGATCGTGTTTGTGTTAATCTTTTTTAGGCATATAGACTAATTAGTTAGATTTTTTTGTCTAATCCTAAGTGAGTGTTAGGGGATTATGCTCTCTTCCCTTTTGGGAAGATCAAAAACCTAGACGCACTCACTTTGTGTTAAACAAATAAATCTTTGGGAATGAACAAACTTGTCTTGCGTGTTTGTGGAGAAAATGATACTGGATAGGAGAGTATGCTCTTTTCCCCTTTGTGGGAGAATCAAAAATCCAGACTCATTTTTGTCGCCAATCCAATTTTCTTTAACAAGTTAATCCTTTAGATGGACCTGCCGGTTGAGGGAAAAAACTCCCAGGAACGGCCCACATGAGAACGAGGTGTAAGCCACACCACTCTAACTCACGTTAAAAAAATTTACTCCTTGGGGTTAAAGCCTCGGGAGTCGGTGGGCATTTGAGCTTATACTCGACTCTCATCTAACATAAGCGTGGCCTCGTGGTCTCAATCACGTTTACGTGACCACTTTTGTCAAGACGCTCTATGGGGCTATACGCATGAATCATGCTTGCATGGACATAGAGGATACAATCAAATGGAGAACCTTACTAAACACTCTAGGCTTAGAAGCTACCTGGAACACCCCCGAAAGGTGATAATGCTTGTGCAAGGAAGATAGTAACTTCCCCAAGATCGCTCGTACATTTGTGCCACCCTGAGCATTTGGAACCGGATAATACGGCGTCATGACTAGAGCCATTGCATGCTTGGTGACGGTCATATTCTGATTAGCTCTTGTGTGTGTACCTAAGCTTACGAGCAATTATTTTTGTGCTATGCCAATTCCTTAGGTAGAATTTGTGCTTGAAGTGCTTGAAAAACATTTGACAAATCCAAAACACAAAAGAAATACCCAACATTCAAATTTGTCATACTTGCTTGTCTCCTGCAAGGTTGCTTTGTCCCTTCAAGGACTATTTTCAGACATGTGTCTTCAATAACTGTCAGTTATGCCCAAAATCTGAGTCAAGGTATACTTAGCGTAGTCAATTTCTTTGATGTATGTTGAAAATCATTTCTTGCCAATGAAAAAATTGACCTAAAAAGTCCAAAATCAGTCAGAATCCTACATTGTCATCTTCACATCAACCCACTTCATCATCATCATAATTCTTATCCTAATCACTTCTTCCAAGTCATCCATATTCTTCTTAATCTTCCTAATCATTCCATCATCTTCCTAATCACTTCATCATCATCCTAATCACTCGATCAAGTTCCCAATCCTCATCTAATCACCTTCATCCTAATCATTCCTCTAATCCACATCAACATCCTCTTTCTTAATCTAATCTAATCATTCATCTTCTTCCAACCTAATCCAA
>MU223665.1:4000892-4023662 GCA_018584345.1 Thuja plicata
CTTTCATCCATTTATTCTTCCTTCCTATCCAATTCAATATATTCTATCTATGCATCCAATTCTTTCATATCAATAAAATCACTTTCTTTCTTGACTGGGGCAACATCATGCACATCCTCATCATCTCGTCCATCATATCAAGCCCCTTGCATCTTATCATCAGTCTCCTTGGCATCTTCATCATCCCGTTGTACAACTTAAATGCATCAAAAAATCAAAAGATCCAAAGAAATCAAAAAATCAAAAATCATCCAAAAACCTGCAATAAACCTTTCGCATCATTACATTTTCAGCAACGTTTGATCACTGAGACTGCAATCATGTTTTCACCAAATCAATTTGGAGATTGACTCTCCTTGCTCCTCATCCTTTCCACAGCTTTTGTCAGCCAATATCTTTCCATCAAATCAAATCTAATCTAATCTAATCCTTTCTCGTCAGGATGCATCCTTCCGGCGTCGGCTTATCAAATCCTTCATCACACCAATCTTGTTCATGGAAAGAACTTTGGACTGAATGACTTCTTGGTCATGAGGCCTTCTTTATTGATTTTATCTTTTTGTGTCAGTTTAAACCTACTCACCACTACCTCAATCTGCTATATCTTGGTGCGTTGTGAATGGTGGCAACTGATACATGCGTCTTTTGCAGTGTGCTTTTGTTTGAGCGTCTAGTCCATGCAAAGGAATTATGTCATCTGTGTTTCCTAACACCTGATGCATACCTCCTATTTCAATATCAAAATCAGATGTGCTCTCCATATTTTTTTACACACAAATGGCTCCCCAATGCTCATTAGCTGCATTTAATTTCATTTGCATTTGCATTCTTAGCTGTATTCGTAATTGCATTTCTGAAGGCTTCTATTTATTCCCTCCTCTCTATTCCTCCTGCCCGTTGCGTCCTTTTTCGAGAAAATTCCACAACGTCATCTTCATTGTGTTCTTTTCTCGAGGGGGCACAACCCTGTACCGTTGTTGCTTCAGCACGACTCCTAGAAATCCTCTTCCTCTGGGGCAATTTATTTTCTTTTCTTTGACGTAACGTCACTTGCAACGCCATGTCAAAGAGGGGCAAAATGTAGACGTCCAAAAATTAATATTATTCTCCCTCTTATTCCTCTAACTATTTAGTTTAATCAATTAAATAGTTTCATTTGCTAGTATTTATCAATAGCTTAAATACCATTGTAATGTATTTCATTTAAATACATTTATCTTTTAAAATCTCCTTTTTAATAAATCCCCCATATTCCTAATTCTTCTAAACTATGATTTATTCAAATCTAATTTGAATTATAATCTAAACCCTAGCTAGGAACCTATTAATCCAACCTAGACAGCCTACCCTATTCCTACCCTACTCCCATCACCTCATTTCCCAAGTATACTTCCCCACCTAACTGTCCTTTAACCATGCTTAATGGGCGATTCCTAACCTTTTTAAGGCTAATGAAATGCTCACCCACATGGGGAAATTCTCTCCAAAATGGGCACCCATTCCTCTTTAATTTCTTTTTACAACTTTGTCTCCCCTTTTGAAATATTGAGCTACTCAATATTAAATGCCAACTTTGACTCAAAGTTGGCCATCTTTTCAAGTCTATGTGTCTCCTATGTGGCTTTTATGTGGATGCCACATAGGTGCCACTTCATCCAAGCCTCTTCCTCTCTCCAAAAACTCTATAAATAGAGGCCTTCTACTCTCATATTTTCATCTCTCAATTTGCATTGTTATTATGTTAGAATTACTTTAGAACTTCATTGCTTGTTTTCATGCTCATGTTCTTAAGTTTAAATGACATAGAAATTACATGCTAGGCTTCAATTTGGTAAATGAATCATAGTTCTTTGCACATGCATATCATTTCATAGTTTAAATATATCATCTTGAAGAAGATTTGAGACTAGTTCTTCATACTAGCTCTTGAATATCTCTTCTTGCATATTAAGATCTTGCATTTGCATTGGGGATCATTGCATTTTGTGTGTTTGAGAGAGCACACCTACATATCTTTATCAAGAGAAAATCAAATAAGTAGTAATAGGGTGCAATTTACTTATTTTTAGCTCAATCTAATGTTATGTTGAGTTCTTTGTTACTTCCTTTCTTTTTCATGTGATTTTGAATTGATGTGCTAACCCACTAATATTTTCATGTTTGAGCTTGCTCCCAACAGATTGAAGAATTCCTCATACTACAATAACCAAGCAAAGTAAAATCAGAATCATGTGGATACCAAAGACCAAAATCAAGAGTACCTTGGATGTACTTAAAGATTTGTTTAACTGCAATAAGATGAGACTGTTTTGGAGCAGATTGGTACCGAGACACCATACAAACAGCCTGCATAAGATCTGGTCTAGAAGTTGTTAAATAAAGAAAACTGTCAATCATAGACCTACATTTTGTTTGACTGACATCAGGAGAATCATCATTTTTTACCAGTTTACAACTTGTTTCCATGGGAGTTCCAACTGGTTTACAGTCAGCCATATTAAACTTTTTCAACGTTTCCTTTGCATATTTGGTTTGTGAAATGAATAACCCATTGGAAAGTTGAGATATTTTCAGCCCCAAAAAGAATTTGAGTTCGCCTAATAAAGACATTTCAAACTTAAATTCCATAATATCATAAAACTGCTTGGACAGATTATCATTAGTAGACCCAAAAATAATGTCATCCACATAGATTTCAACTGCAAGAATTTCACTATTTACCACTTTTGTGTAGAGTGTGCTATCTACACTACCACGAACAAAGCCATTTGCAAGAAGATGTTTATCTAGTCTGGAATACCAAGCCCTAGGGACTTGTTTTAAGCCATACAGTGTCTTTTTCAGCCTATAAACATAATCAGGAGATTTTGTGGATACAAAACCTTCCGGATGTTCCATATACACCTCTTCTTCCATATATCCATTTAAGAAAGTTGTTTTTACATCCATCTGATAAACAATAAATTTCTTATAACTAGCATATGCTAAAAAGATCCTAATGGATTCCATTCTTGCTACGGGAGCAAATGTTTCGCCAAAATCTATTCCCTCTTGCTGAGCATAACCTTTACATACAAATCTGGCTTTATTCCTGACAACTTTACCATTCTCATCAAGTTTATTACGAAAGACCCTTTTCCCACCTATGAGATTTTTGTCATCGGATCTTGGCACTAATTCCCATGTTTTATTTTTTTCTATCTGATTTATTTCATCCTGCATAGCATGTAGTCTTTAAGAGCTTCAAATACTATTCTGCGTTCAAAAGCTGATAATAAGCAGAAATGTTCAGCCATTTGGGCATGTTCAACAGATTTTGCCTTTCTTCTAGTCCAAATACCAGCATCAATATCCCCTATGACTAAGGATTATGGATGTCTTTTGGCAATAATTCTAGAAGGTGTTTTTTGAGTCACTTTAGGACTTGATAGATTTTCTTGTTCATCACAAACTGGTGTTTCTGAATCTGATTCCTCATCATTAGGATGCAGATTTTTGATTCCTGATGATTCTACATCATTGGAATGCAGATTTTTTGTACCTGAATGTTCATCATCCTTTTTATAGTGGTTGTATGACACATTACTTTCATCAAACAGGACATTAATAGCTTCCACAATCTTGTTTAATCTTTTATTATAACATTTGAAAGCCTTACTATGTGTGGAATAACCCAAAAAGATACCTTCATCAGATTTGGAACCAAAACTCTCTAGGACATCATCATCTTTTCTTATGAAACATTTGCAACCAAAGACTCTAAAATGTTTAACATTTGCAGTCTTACCATACCATAATTCATACGGTGTATGAGATGTTTTAATTCTAATCTGAGCCCTGTTAAGAATATAGGTAGTTGTATGAACAGCTTCTTTCCAAAACTTATCTGGTAACTTAGCTTCATTTAGTATTGTCCTAGCCATTTCTTTAGCTGTTCAGTTTTTCCTTTCTACAACACCATTTTGTTTTGGTGTACGAGCAGTTGAGTATTTTCGTTTTATACCATATTTTTCACAATACTCAATAAATTCCTGAGAAGTGAATTCCCCTCCTCGATCTGATCTAAGGCGCTTTAGCTTTAAATCTGTTTCTCTTTCTACCATTTTTCTAAACTTTTTGAAACAATCAAAAGCCTCTGACTTATGTTTTAAAAAAGTAACCCAGACCATCCTGGAATAGTCATCCACAAATAACATGAAGTATTTTTCACCGTTAATAGACTGAGTTTTAATTGGTCCACACAAATCAGTATGAACCAGTTCCAAAGGCCTTGTGGAAAGATACTCTTTTGTTTTAAAAGAGGACTTGGTTTGCTTTCCTCTAACACACTCTTCACATATATTGACAGGTTTACTGATTAGAAGCAAACCTCTAACCTTCTTGTTCTTGCTTACCCTAACAAGATTATCAAAATTTAGATGCCCTAACCTTTTATGCCACAACCAATTTTCTTCAATTTGGGTCATGAGACAGATATTAATTAAAGATGTTTCTTGAATCTTTGAATCAATTAAATTGTAAAGATTTCCACATGTTCTCAAACCACTTGCTATAACATTTCCTCTAGTGTTTTTGATAGAACATCCTTGAGCATTGAATGAAACTGAATAGTTGTTATCACATATTTGATTGACACTCAATAGATTGTGTTTTAAGCCTTCAACATAGTAAACATCATGTATAGGAGTTTCTTTGTTTAAACAAATTGAACCCCGACCAATGATATAGGCACCAGTATTATATCCATACCTTACAAAACCTCCATCAAAGCTTTCAAGAGTAATAAATTTACTTTTATTTCCTGTCATGTGATGAGAACATCCACTATCTAAAATCCATGTGGCGGATTTATGAGAAAACAAGGCAATTTCGACAACAAGAGATTCTTCTGTATGAACATGTTTAGGTTTCCGTACCCTTTTTGGCTTCAAATTCATCCTACGTTGACTAGCAAAATGACCATAGAAGAAACATTTAAAACATCTGATTGCCTTTTCAGTACCACACAAGGATCTGAAAGCAAATTGTTTATAGCTACTAGCCTTATGACCAAATATGTTACAATTATAATAGTAGCCTTTGAAAGTACAGGAGAAAACTGGTTTTGACGATTCACCTTGTTCAAAATTAGTTTTTGAATCCAATTGATCAATGAGTTTTTGCATTGAGACAATTTTTTTCTCTTTTTCTTCTATCTTAGATTTTTGTTTTTTGATAAGTTGATTTCCAGTATTTAAATCAGTCTATAAGTCTATATCATTTTTCTCATATGTAGAGATTAACCTTTTTAACCTCTTGATTTCTTGAAGAGAGCAAAGTAATTCTTCTTCAAGATTTATATCTTCATCTGAATTAGATGAAGATTTTGTTTTAACTTCAATGGGTTTATTTATAATTTCAGCCATGAATAAAGTTTCTCCTTCCTCTCCTGAATCTGAATCATCAGATTCCTCTTTCGCCAAAAGACTTTTCTTTTTGAAATTTCTAAACCGTTTGTTTTGATTCCATGGTTTTTTATTGAAGTATTTTTCAGATTTTTCAAACTCATCATTTTGATCATCATTGGGACACCTGGCAGCAAAATGTCCTAGCTATCCACAATTAAAGCATTTTGGCTTGCCATGGTATTTCTTTTTAATTTTTCTAACCAACAATGCTTCAAGAGCATTTGTTATGTCAGAATCACTATCATCAAGTTTTTCAGCCTTAAAGGTTGTTTCTTTTGATGATGAACATACATTATTATTGCTAATCCTCATCTCATAGGCAGTCAGGGTTCCTTGAATCTGATGTAGTCATTTTAGAAAAGTTTTTCTTTTCTTCAAGAGCATAAATTTTGGTATCAAATTTAGGTAGAACAGATGAGATAACTTTTGACACAACATAGTGTTCTTCAATATTTTCTCCTAGACCTCTTCTAGCATTTGCTATTTCATCTACTCTTAAGAAATATGCAGCAATACTTTCATCTTCACGCATTTTCAATTCATGAAATTGAGTCTTTACTGTAATCAATTTTGACTCTTTAACTTTTTCATCTCCTTGATAAATTGTCTCTAACTTAACCCAAATATCATTGGCTGACTAACAATACGTGACTTTGACAAATACATCTTTTGTTAGACCACATAGAATAGCAAATTTGGCTCCTCTGTCAAGTTCATATTTGGTTTTTTCATCATCATCAGTGGGTATTGTTTTTGGGACAGTATACTTTGAGTATACTTTGACATGACGACTTCCCACATACAGACATCTAAAGAATTAATAAAGGCTTCCATCATGACTTTCCAGAACACATAGTTTGTGCCATCAAACAATGGGGCTTGAGTGAGAGAAGCACCCTCAGCCTGTGCCATGATAACTTCCAAAAATTTATCCCAGAATAATTCCTATAGGCAGACCTAAAAGGAACCCTTGCTCTAATACCACTTGTTGGAAGTGAAATAAGTCTGAGAGGGGGAGGGGGTGAATGAGACTAATCAAATTTGCTTTTTTATTAAATTGAGCAGTCCTTTTAAACTGAATCAGATATATATTCAAGAGAGCATAAACAAGACAGAATAATAATAACACAATCATGAAAATGAGACAACACGCCAAATTTTGTGCCGAGTGGAAAACCCTCACAATCGCAAGGTCGTCATAGGGGGAAAAAGCCACTCCAATATGAAAATCTTCACTAATCACCAGAACTTTACAATGTCTTTTGCAGCTACATCTGCCATGGCTACAACTCTGCTTTCTCAATGTTCTAAAGATAACATTCAAATTACAACTATATAAAAGTATGAAATGTCATACACTTTACATAAACTGTAACCTCAAAATATTTCTTTCAAATTTCACAACCATTGCTTTATAATCATCTATGCATGTATGTGTCTTCACTTAAAAAATTCCACCAAAAACACACACACCCACATCTCATTTATAAAGGAGTGTGAAAAATAGATTTACATGCATTTCATTATGTTTTAGGATGTCTGATATTGTAACTGAAAAATTGTTGGTTACCAAAAATGGTTGTTCAAACCAAAATAGCATGCCGTGCCATAAAAAACATTTTAATGTGTTAACCCAAGTAAAATTGTGTTCGTTTCCTTTGTTAGGGCTTAATCAAGAAAGAAAACCATTATCATTTTTCCAAAACTGATAAAGAATTTCCAGTCACAAACGAAATGAAAACCGAAACTGTTACTGCTATCTCCTTTCAAAAAACAATTCCCTTTTTTTCTGAAAACGGTTCAACCAAAAATGAACAGCTTCAGCAGCTGTTAAATATAATATCGCAGTGAAAGCATACCTCTTGTTTGGAGAAAAAAAATGATCAAATGCTGATGAGACAGACAAGTCAACTTTACTCATAACCATTTCTTCCTGGAGAGCCATGATTTCAGCGAGGGTTTCTCCCGTAGAAGAACAACCCAATGTCAATTGATAGAAACAAAAAATGATAGCCTTTGTTAATCCATGCCTAAATTACAATATAATTTCCTTTGGCGTCCACGTGAGTTACATAACCCTGACCATCATTAAACCTGTGAGTTAAAGTAAAGACAAATAAAAACATAATGAATGGTGGTCCCGTGACATGTCATTTTACTGCCTCTGTGTCATATCAACTTGTCATCAAAGGACAAAAACATCAACAATTGTGTCAGCAGCTTCATTCCCTTCTCTCAGCACATGAGTAACCTTACACTCCACAAAGAATTCTAAGAGATTTAATTTGTCGAATATGCTTATTAAGATACTAAACTTCAGACTCACCTTTGACAATTGCATTAATTATAACTAATGAATCGCCTTCCAAATGAAATTTAGGAACTTGCAAGAGCTTTGTCGTTTTGATTGCTACAAGATTAGCCTGAACCTCTGCCTCATTGGTAGTGTCATCTAACAATCTTCTCACCCCCAACATCAAAATACTACTAGTCCAACCCCATTCAATTCAAAAAATTATAATTTTATTAAAATAAATAAAGAGTTCCTCATCACTCTTTAACTATTTTTTTTAAATGGAAGATGTTATATCATCTACAATATCATTGTATTCTCTAATTTAAGAGCTTTAATCTATGCTAATACCTCTTTACCTAAAAGACATAAAAACTAAGAATATATGTTCCATCAAAATCATCTTAAATACTATCTCAACCTCATACCTTTCATACCATAACTCCTAAAATTTAAATACTAATAAATAATATTACAAACAACATTAGAACTTTTCAATCTAGAATATTAAAATATATCGTACTTATCAACATTAGAACTTTTCAATCTAACTCGTTGAGTTTAGAATGATTGTTTATATTCTTTAATAAAAATGAAATTAGTACTTTAATTCGCTTGCACTTATGCCACTATGTACTATCTAGAGCAAGCAACACACTGTCACGCCACGTGCACCTTAAAAAACAAAGTTGCTGCACAAGGTGACACGATAAATCCTCAAATCAATATTATAACGGTCAATTTGATGGCCGTCAGGCCGTATTTCGTATAATAAGACTATGACACAAATGGAGAAATTCAACGAAACATCAAATTTACTGCTACGTATATTTAATTTATGTTTACCCTTTAAAAATATTTAATTATCCGTGCCTGTCGAGCTGAGTGCACAAAATTCGGTGCGGACGGGAGTCGTTTTCAAACACGTCAGATTTAAGTATTTAACGTGTAATTGAGGGCCCCGTCATTTGCAACGTCATTCCCGTCTGCACCGCCTTAGTTTGTTGACGTTCCGCATATTTGAAGGGACTCATGCATTCCCTCCGCTCAACCGTACCTCACTCCAACACACCAACTTCTCAGGACTCTATTCTCTCTCCCACTTCTACCCAGTTTCCCTTTATTTATAAGAGCTGCTTTAAATTTTAATTTATTTATCTGTCATTTATTTGAACCAACATTAAAAAAATTGTTGATAATAATGATGAATAGAATCCTTCTGCAATTATCGTTTACCCCACCAATATATGAGACAAACCAGATAATCAGGTTCCCCCACCTATACGTCCTTTCGTCCCTGTGTGTACTTCAAAGGTTGATTTTTCTCCCACTTTTTGGTATGCAATATAATATTATTTATTAAATAACAACCTATTTATTTTTAAAGGTATCATTTTAAGTTATTCATTGATGTTAGGACTCCTTTTAACAATTAAGTGAGGTTATACAAAAATATCCTAATATTAACGAAGAATTTTGAAAAAAGTTAATGTAAGAAAAATTCAGAGCTGTTATATGAACAAAGTAAATTGAAAAAAAATTATTAATACTAAAGAGTTCAATCTCTCATCTTATAGGAACATGGTGAAAAAGACTTCTTGCAATTGACAATTGAGAATAAGGCTAGAAAAAGACTTACTTTTTCTGCAGCAAAGAGATAGTTGAAACTCAATCTTTGAGTGTGCTACTTACCAGAATACTCATGGTCAATATGAAAATAACTTTAAGGTTTGTAATTTAAATAATTTAAACCAACTATATGAAGAAGTAAAGTTTCAAAAAACTATTAGTTTCTTGATAAAGATTCATAAACAAAAAAGACTTTAAAGTTAGTTGTTTAAACCAACTTTTTAAAGAAACGGGATTTCAAAAAACTATTGATTTCTTGATAAAGATTCATAATTGAAAAATATTAACATAAAAAAAATTGAAAATAACTTAGAGTATAATTCTTAATTACTGAGATCAGTCTCATAGACATCAATAAAATTCCTCAATGCCTCTGAACGACACTTAATGAGTGCTGAAATTTTTGAACCTTTGATTAGAAATGAGAGCCCTATCAAGGAAAACTTGAATAAGATCCGCACACACCCTTTTGTTGGTCCAAGTATAATTGGCACCATGGAGATCCAAATCATGGAGCGCCTAGTTATTGATGAAATTCATGAGATCTAATCTGTTATCAAGTTGAGAGGGCATACCACCAAACTTTTCACTCTCCTTAATAAGGGTGTTAAAATCACCCATAATAATCCATTCTTCCTTGCTAAATTAAAATCTAACCTTTTCAAGCTTCTTCCAAAAATTATTTCTTCCTTGTTTTGTATTTGGAGCGTAAATGTTAGTCAGGAGCCAATATTTTACCATCTTTAATATGATGAAATCTAACAAACGTCGTATTGTCTTCAAGAAGAATAAGATCCCCCTGAATATGATTTAAGTTCCAAAAAAAAAATATCTCCAGAAGGACCTTCATAACTCCCTCCTAGGACACCAAAGTTATTAAACACTTTGATTTTCTCAACTTTTTCCTTAGACATTTTAGTTTCTTGAATCAAGACAATATTAAGCTTATGATCCCTAATTAAGTTCCTAAGAACATCTTTTTTGTGTGGTTCATTTAGACCACGTATGTTCTAAGAGATAATATTCATTTTCTTTTAAGAGAACGTACCTCATGGATGGTCAGCTGAGTACCATCCACAATATTCTTGTTTGCTTCTTGATCTCTAAGCTGAGTAGTAGATCATCTTCCCAAAGTAGTAGATTTAGCACCTACATCAGCTTTTCTTTTGTTTCTTGTTTTGACTGGGGTAATCTGGGGGGTAGTTTTGGATCCCTTGCCCCCTTTTTTGTCCACAACCTCAGTAAAGGGAACCTCGTTCTCTAGGTTGGAGTCATTCATATCCCTCTTAGATAGAAAAAGTTTTCATCATCATCACCCCATTTAGGGCTAGCATAAGTAGAGGTTGGGAAGGAGATCTTAACAAAAGTTGTAGACCCATGGGACAGGGACACCTGCGATAAGTCAAAACCCAAGATTTGGCAGGGTTGAGCATTATCAAAAATAAGATCATTGTTTGAACTCTTATTAAAAGAGTTGGAATCCTCCTTATATGAGTTAATCTCCCCTTCCTCTCAGTCTTGATCATTATGTTCACTATCTAGGATAACAACATCCTATTGTTCTACCACAGTCTAGTCACTCACTGGGGTAGCTCTACCATCTCGTTGCCCTTCCACTTTGATTCTCTTGATAATCTATAACATTATCCTTCAAAATGTTAACATCAGCAACATTAGTGTCCATATTTTCTGTGTTCTTGGCCTTCCAAATTTTCTTCTTTTCTTTTTTAGCTTTCTCCTTATCCACCTGCATAGGACATTTTTTGGCAAAATGACCAACCTTTCTACATAGGAAGAAAGAAAAGGGGACACTTTCATATTCCATCTATTTAGTCCATCTTCCCAGATTAGAAGTTATTTCAACAAAGGAGGGCATGTCCGCATCTTTAGAAACTCCCACACAACTTCTAGCATAAGTAAGCCTCCTCCTTGTCGTCGTCATAGTATTTATTGATAGAAGTTCACCAAAAGAACTAGCAAGAGCACTAAAGACATCTTCAAACCAAAATTCCAAGGGGAGACCCTAGAGCATCACCCAAACAGGGGCCTGGACAAAGAAGGATTCATTCAGATCCAACTTGGGTGATCATTTCTAGTGGACCAAGGCCAATTTTCAACCATCCAAGGACGACCGCATAAAACCTTCGACATATCTTCCTCTAAAGAAAAGGAAAATGAGATAAATCCCTTGGACATGGCCATGACTTCTACCTATCCCTTGAGGGCCCATTTTTTCTTAACAAAAGACTGCACTATATCAATATTATCTCTGGGACCCATAAATTTTTTGTCTAGAGTGAGAGCCATAAGGGCAATATTGTGATCTGTGACCGAGTCGAGGACAACAATTGAAAATTTCCCTTGGGAAGGAACAAAAATGTTTCGTAGCTGGAGGAGAGAGGATTTCCCACTCGGTTTAACACCAAAAAGGGAAGACCAAGGGCACGAGGTCTCCTAAGAAATCTGAGCCGAGATATTATCAGCACGTAGAGGACCTTCCACCCTTATCGACACCCCCATGTGGGTCCCTAGCTTGTGGGTCAACACCACCTTCCTGAACACTAGCAGAGTCACCCACAGTTTGTGGGCCTTCCTTGCCACCAACATCCTGGATCTGCCACCAACATCTTGGATCGCAGGGCCAACATAGAGATTCTCGCTCGAAGAGAATAGCAAAATTAAGGTTAAAAAGGCATGGTTGAAGTGATGACCAAGTGGTGGGTCATACAACACAATTGAAAGGATAAATCTTTACGAGTCAAATTACCTCAATTATTTAAGTTTTACTACATCTTCAAATTTTAAATCTTTATTAACTATCACAAAATTTAAAAATATTAAACAAAAACACTTAAAATTGTATTTCCATATCTGCTATGATGTGAGGTAGGTATTTTACTCCATTATTCTTTGCAAGTATTTTCAAGCTTTACATTCCTTATCATAACAATTAAATGTAAATGGTTGAATATGGCATAAGGTATCTTTTATATGCAAATCTCTATTGTGCAAACCCTATTTAGGAGACCATCCAAATTTACACTTTGCAGATAGTAATAACAAGATTTTGATTGCTGAAATATTTGTTGATGATATCATTTTCAGAGGAAATAACATATTATGTAGATCTTTTTCTGAGGAGATGAGAAAGGAATTTGAGATTTCCATGATAGGGGAGATAAAAAAAATCTTGGACTATAAATTCAACAAGTCAAAGATGGGATCTACATCACACAATCAAAGTACATCAAGGAGATCCTAAAGACATTTGGTATGGAAGCCTCAAGACTGGTTGGAACACCGATAGTTACTGGTTGCAAATTATCAAAAGAAGATGAGTCAAAGGAAGTAAATGAGACACTCTACCGATCAATGAATGGTAAGTTACAGTATGTTGTACATAGCAGACCTAATATTGCTTATGTAGTATGTATTGTTGCAAGATTTTCTGTTGATTCAAAGGAATCACACATGTCTACAGTCAAAAGAATATGTAGATATTTGAAAGGTACTAAAGACTTTGGTCTACTATACAAGAAAGGAGGAGATTTTGATTTGAAGGTTTACACTGATGCTGATTGGGCTGGAAATATTGATGATAGGAATATTACATGTGGATGAGCTTTTTTTTTAGGAGAAAGATTAGTGACATGGCTGAGTAAGAAACAGAGTTGTATATCACAGTCTACTGTCGATGTTGAATATGTTGTTTCAACTATGAATTGTGAAAACATTGTATGGATCAAACAACTACTTGAAGGTATTCAAGAGGAGATTACTGATCCAGTTACTATTTTCTATGATAGTACTAGTGCTATCAACATATCAAAAAATTCGGTAATACATTCTAAGACCACGCGCATTTATATCAAGTACCATTACTTGAGAGAACAAATTCAAGACAAGCATGTGATATTGGAGTATGTGAATTCAGAGGAGCAATTAGCAGATATATTCACCAAGCCACTACCGAAGGATGCTTTTGAGTATCTCAAAGGTAAATTAGGGGTCCTAATCGTCTCCAACATTCACTAGAGCAAGATGCATGTTGCATCAATTCTAGAATTCATTAGAATATCTATTTTGTGAATTGATTCTAGTGTTCACACTTTAGGTGATGCCTAAAGTTGTGCAAAAATAATTATGTATGAAATGAGTTACCAGTACATGCTAGGTATGATCCACTACTTGAACCAAGTTTTCAGAAGTATGTACCTTTGGTATTGTTTTCAAAGAGGGAGAATGAGTGATTGATGATTAAAGAGAAAATAAGTGTTAGAGGGAGATTGATTGATGTTTACAAGAGAAAAGACAGAATGTGAAATGGACACACAGAGGAAGAACAAGAACAAGAACAAGGAGCTCAGAGGGAGCATAGATAGAACAAAGATATTAGAGTATGCCATCAATAATTGACAGTGTTGCCATCAATGCCAAAGAGGGAGTTTGTAACTCACTTAATGGTAATGAGGATGAAGACCGAGATAAGAGGAATAAAAGTTTGTAGAAAGGATTAGATCAGTTGTTAATTTGTCATTGATGTCAACCAATTGATTTATGGTTCATATTAAGTTGTTATATCTTTCGGAGTATGATTTAATTGGGCAGTTAATACAGAGCAGACAATGATAAGATCATAGTGGTATAGTTGTTTTCTACTTTACATTTGATGTTATCAAGTCGGTAAAGCAGATTGGTCAAGTTGGTAAAGGAAATAGTTAAGCTACTGAAAAGGATGAAGTCTATCGGTAAAGGGGAGTGTTTGTCGGTAAGACACCAAGACACTGAGAACAATACAAGACGCCGAGTACATAAATTTTAGTCACCGAGCATGGAACACAGTAAGGTCGACATTTAATGAAGAGCAACATACTACACTGATTTGGAACATTCCAAGGATGAAGGAGTTAGTTACAAAGATCTACGATCAGGAAAATTCAAGGTGATAATCTATGGTAAAGATTAAGCGGCAAAAGTGAGGGTACCACTTCCAAGAAAAGTTCAAGTTCCTAGGTGATGCTAACGCGGTTCACCAAGTATCAAATTCATTGAATCAGTTCAAAATTTTGATCTGATGGTTGAGAGTAATCAAAGGAAAATCTAATCAAGGAGATTAAGAGGAAAATACAGTCTATATAATGTATGAATTTGAATGATAGATAGGTTAGCGAGTTGAAGTGTGGATGTATTAACGAGTGAAGCAGTGAAGGAAGGAAAAAGTGAAATCTGAGTCTAGAGCAGAGACTAATGAAGTATTGATGCCAGTAGTCAAAGAGTGCATAAGGGATCTGATCAAGCAAGAAGTATTTATACTATTACAGATCAAATTCTATATTGGTGCTTATTAACATTTGTAGCAGAGAAATCTCTTAACCGAGTGGACTTAACAGTCTTTTTGTAAAATCCTTGTGAAAGGTGACATTCTAAAAGAGTGTTCAAAGCCCTTTAACTAGGCCACTCCTAACAGGGTGAAGATCTTAATAGATCTAAGGAAAATCCCCTAACAGGGTCACATTTGATAATGTGCATTGTAATCTTTAATACGATTGGCTTTTAACTGAGCATACTTCAGAAGAGTATTTTCATTTGTGGGTGACAATTCCCATGGAGTTTTTTCCCAAATTGTGTTTCCACGTTAAATACTGGTGTTATATGTGTTGAATGTTTATTGTGCATTAAATATGTTGTTTACTTAAGTTGTTGATTGTTATAGTGAAGTTATTGGTGATTCGATTGATGTTGAAGTTTGTTTTACCGATTTGAATCAGAGTGTAAGTTTTAAAGTTTAAAGATTCACTGTTTTCTGATTCACCCCCCCCCCCTCCCTCTCAGTAAACCAACAGTCATGTAGAAAAATCTATTGTTCTTGTCCCCAACCGTCAACCAAANTCACTGTTTTCTGATTCCCCCCCCCCCCCTCCCTCTCAGTAAACCAACAGTCATGTAGAAAAATCTATTGTTCTTGTCCCCAACCGTCAACCAAAGGGAACGAGATCTCTGTCTCCAAAATTCTTCTTCTCGAGATATAATATCATGGTATTTAACTAATATCTCATTTCAGAGTTCAAAAACTCCTCAACATACCCCTCAGCTTGAATTTTCTCTAGATAGACTTTAAATCAGATTGAATAGCAGACTTTGAAGAAAAAATATCTCCAAAGACCCCTTTATTCCATTTTCACCATATCTTAAACATGCCTTAATTTTTTGGCCACTCTATACATTGTTGAACCTTCCACATGGACATTCCACCATTCCATAACAGCCCCCTCAAAGTTAGGATGTCCAACCACATTCTCTCAAATCTTAAAGGGAAAATTCTTCTACCCGAAATGGGATCTACCACAAAAGAGATAGGAAAATAGTCTGAGACAATATGAGGAAGGGATGCCAGAGAACAGTGGTAGTGAGAGTACCAGTGATTAGAAATGAGAGCCCTATCAAGGAAAACTTGAATAAGATCCGCACACGCCCTTTTGTTAGTCCAAGTATAATTGGCACCATGGAGATCCAAATCATGGAGCACCTAGTTATTGATGAAATTCATGAGATCTAATATCTTATCAAGTTGAGAGGGCATACCACCAAACTTTTCACTCTCCTTAAGAAGGGTGTTAAAATCACCCGTAATAATCCATTCTTCCTTGCTAAATTAAAATCTAACCTTTTCAAGCTTCTTCCAAAAATTATTTCTTCCTTGTTTTGTATTTGGAGCGTAAATGTTAGTCAGGAGCCAATAGGTACCATCTTTAATATGATGAAATCTAACAAATGTCATATTGTCTTCAAGAAGAACAAGATCCCCTGAATATGATTTAAGTTCCAAAAAACAACAATATCTCCAAAAGGACCTTCAAAACTCCCTCCCAAGACACCAAAGTTATTAAACACTTTGATTTTCTCAACTTTTTCCTTAGACATTTTAGTTTCTTCAATCAAGACAATATCAGGCTTATGATCCCTAATTAAGTTCCTAAGAACATCTTTTTTTGTGGTTCATTTAGACCATGTATGTTCCAAGAGATAATATTCATTTTCTTTTAAGAGAACGTACCTCATGGATGGTCAGTTGAGTACCATCTGCAATATTCTTGTTTGCTTCTTAATCTCTAAGCTGAGTAGTAGATCTTCTTCCCAAAGTAGTAGATTTAGCACATGCATCATCTTTTCTTTTGTTTCTTGTTTTGACTGGGGTAATCTGGGGAGTAGCTTTGGATCCCTTTCCCCTTTTTTTGTCCACAACCTCAGTAAAGGGAACCTCATTCTCTATGTTGGAGTCATTCATATCCCTCTTAAATAGAAAAAGTTTTCCATCATCATCACCCCATTTAGGGATAGCATAAGTAGAGGTTGGGAAGGAGATCTTAACAAAAGTTGTAGACCCATGGGACAATGACACCTGGGATAAGTCAAAACCCAAGATTTGGCAGGGTTTAGCATCATCAAAAATAAGATCATTGTTTGAACTCTTATTAAAAGAGTTGGAATCCTCCTCCTTATATGAGTTAATCTCCCCTTCCTCTCAGTCTTGATCATTATGTTCACTATCTAGGATAACAACATCCTATTGTTCTACCACAGTCTGGTCACTCACTGGAGTAGCTCTACCATCTCGCTGCCCTTCCACTTTGATTCTCTTGATAATCTATAACATTATCCTTCTAAATGTTAACATCAGCAACATTCTAGTGTCCATCTTTTCAGGGTTCTTAGCCTTCCAAATTTTCTTCTTTTCTTTTTTAGCTTTCTCCTTATCTGCCTGCATAGGACATTTTTTGGCAAAATGACCAACCTTTCTGCACAGGAAGAAGGCATAGGGGACACTTTCATATTCTATCTGTTGAGTCCATCTTCCCAGATTAGAGTTTATTTCAACAAAGGAGGGCATGTCTGCATCTTCAGAAACTCCCACACAACTTCTAGCATAAGTAAGCCTCCTCCTTGTCGTCGTCATAGGATTTATAGATAGAAGTTCACCAAAAGAACTAGCAAGACCACTAAAGACATCTTCAAACCAAAATTCCAAGGGGAGACCCTAGAGCGTCACCCAAACAGGGGCCTAGACAAAGAAGGATTCATTCAGATCCAACTTGGGTGATCATTTCTGGTGGGCCAAGGCCAATTTTCAACCATCCAAGGACCATCACATAAAACCTTCGACATATCTTCCTCTAAAGAAAAGGAAAATGAGATAAATCCCTTGGACATGGTTGTAATTTCTACCTATCCCTTGAGGGCCCATTTTTTCTTAGCAAAAGACCGCACTATATTAATATTAGGTCTGGGCCTCATAAATTTTCTGGCCAGAGTGAGAGCCATAAGGGCAATATTGTGATCTATGACTGAGTCGAGGACAACAATTGAAAATTTCCCTTGGGAAGGAACAAAAATGTTTCGTAGCTGGAGGAGAGAGGATTTCCCACTCGATTTAACACCAAAAAGGGAAGACCAGGGGCACGGGGTCTCCTAAGAAATCTGAGCTGAGATATTCTCAGCACATAGAGGACCCTCCACCCTTATCGACACCCCCATGTGGGTCCCCAGCTTGTGGGTCAACACCACCTTCCTAAACACTAGCAAAGTCACCCACAGCTTGTGGGCCTTCCTTGCCACCAACANAGATATTCTCAGCACATATAGGACCCTCCACCCTTATCGACACCCCCATGTGGGTCCCCAGCTTGTGGGTCAACACCACCTTCCTAAACACTAGCAAAGTCACCCACAGCTTGTGGGCCTTCCTTGCCACCAACATCCTGGATCGCAGGGCCAACATAGAGATTCCCACTCGAAGAGAATAGCAAAATTAAGGTTAAAAAGGCATGGTTGAAGTGATGACCAAGTAGTGGGTCATACAACACAATTGAAAGGATTAAATCTTTACAAGTCAAATTACCTCAATTATTTAAGTTTTACTACATCTTCAAATTTTAAATCTTTATTAACTATCACAAAATTTAAAAATATTAAACAAAAACACTTAAAATTGTAGACAACTAAAATTGTGCTCACTTAAGTGAATGTTTTATTCATTTAATTATTTTACCCTAGTTCATGTATTAATTAATTAATTATTTTTATTTATTTATTTAATTCATTAGCCTTTTCTCTCCCACAATTAAATAAAGATTTGTTTCTTTAAATATCTAGTTTCCGCCTCAGTTTTCCTCTATCAACTAAATAAACATCTTTATGTATTTATAATTCATTGTCATTTTCTTTCTAATCCTAGCCCTTTATCTCATTCACATGGATCATAATGTAAATTCATAGGCATGTGACAAATGTCACTTGTCCCTTAATATACCTTTACTCTCATATCTCCCGACATGTGTAGGTTCATTAAATTCAAAGATGTGTTACTAAAGTCAACATCACTACCTAATCTTTACCTCCACTTAATCTCATCACTTTATTCAAATTAATTTTTTAATCTTATTAATTTCCACTTACCCTATTATCTTAGTCATTCATCTATTAACCTCTTATTCTCCACCCTTGATTCTTTTGAGGACTTCTATAAGAAAACATTTTCATCTCTCATTTGAGCCCAATACAATCAATCATCTAAGCACTCAATCATTAATCATCTAAGGCGAACACACTAACAACAACAATTTTGGAGAGCTTTTGTGATCTTGCATCTTGCAACCTTATTATCAACTTGCATCATATCTTACATCAACATCAATCAACCACACTCCATTTCTTTTATGTCATCTTGTTTCATGAATATAATGGTATAGTTTACTATGCTTTGTATTTCATGAAGAAGAGCTCTATTGGTTGTTTGTTGAATTAGTTTGTAGATCTAGACTTGTGATTGGGTTGTTAGGGTTTACAAATAGGTTTTCAAATTTGGCATACACAAAAATTAACATTTTATTAAAATAAATAAACAACTCCTCATCACTCTTTAACTATTTTTCTAAATGGAGGATGTTATATCATCTACAAGATCATTGTGTTCTCCAATATGATGGCTTGAATCTATGTTAATACCTCTTTAACTAAAAGAACTAAAGATTGGAGAATATATCTTATATAAAAATCATCTTAAATACAATCTCAACCTTATACCTTTCATATCATAACTCCTAATATTTAAATAATAATAAATAATATTACAAACAACGTTATAACTTTTCAATCTCTCATTGAGTTTAGAATGATTGTTTATATTCTTTAATAAAAATGAAATTAGGACTTTAATTCGCTTGCACTTATGCCAGTATGTACTATCTAGAGCAAGCAACATACTTTGACGCCACGTGCACCTTAAAAAATAAAGTTGCTTCACAACGTGACGCGATAAATCCTTAAATCAATATTATATCAGTCAATTTGATGGTTGTGGGGCCGTATTTCATATAATAAGACTATGACACAAAAAGGGAGAATTTCAACGAAACATGAAATTTTTTGCTACGTATATTTAATTTTTGTTAGCTAATTTTTTTTCTGAAGATGTCAACCTTGTCAGCTGGTCCAATATACCAAGTGTTGATTATGTTTCGTCTTAGGCTTTTACAAGTCTTGAAAGTACTGGCCAAAACTCATCTTGCGTGGAATAGAATTCTTTATATCCTTTTCTCAAAGTAAATGGTTCATTTGATTAAAAATGGTTATTTTCGGCAAGGAGGTAACAAGAAACAAGGATCGAGGGTAACATTCATTGTGTTGCATATTTGTTCACGTTTGTTGCAGATTTGTTCATGTTTGAGTATATTTTGGTTTTTAGCGTGGATTTGTATAAAGGGAAAAGTCGCATTTGATTTGCACGAATTTTCTTTTGTTACATGTATTTTCTTCAATGCCTTTCGTTTTTCATAAATTGGGTTTGATTTTTTGATATGGATCATTTGTGGTGGAGTGGGCTTTGGGAGTGGATATATATTTGGTAGGAATCTTGAACAAAGAGTATTAGTTGAAGCTTCCATTAAGGGATAGAAGTGAAATGATTTTATTAAGGTACACGAGCTGATGTAAATCTCCTAAGTTCTTAAAAAGTGATATAAATCTCCTAAGTTCTTAAAAAGTTAATTATAAAACACAAGATTACATTAGTTGTTTGATTGCACAGTAACAAGCTGAATAATCAGTAACAAGATTACTTTCGTTGTTTGATTGCATGGTGACAAGGTGTAGTCGGCAACGTTGTAGCTTCCTTTGGACGCTAAATGTTTTATTGCTAACATTGAATAGAAATTTATACTTTTTGCAAATGTTTTATATTCAAAGACTGCATATATAGAATCAAGTCTTGCTCTCTCTTCCATAGTATAGAGCATATAACCAACTCTTAAGACAATGAACTTTGGGATCTTATGCTTCTTAATATCTTTAGGAACTTTTGTCAAAAATTGCTCTTATAATTAAAGTTCCTTTTAAAGCATTTTTTATTTATAATTGCAATTATAAAATTCTAAAATTATGATTAGATATTTTAATTTAAAAAAATATTAATAATATAATTAATTTCAATCGGTATAATAAAAAAATAAAAATGTCAAATTGCTATTTTTTTTTTTAAAGCTATAGAAGAATATAGAAATTTTCAATTACTATCTAGATTTTGGTTTTAAATTTATTTTTAAATTAATTGATAGAAAAAAATTAAAAAGGTTTTATACACATTTAGATTTTAGTTTTAGATTTATTCTAAAATCAATAAAAAATTAGAAATTATTTTAATTTTAAACTAAGAAATAATTCATATGTTAAATGAAAAATAGAAAATGTTGCCTACATATCTAGAAAAAAAAAAAATTAAAAAAGATTTTTAGATTTTAATTTTAGATTTTTTCTAAAATTAAGTGTTCATGCATTTAAAATTTTGAAAAATAAAATTTAATTTAATTTAAAAATTCAATCATTTTTTATACACGAAAGCATGCTAGTTAATTTATATTTACCCTTTAAAAATATTTAATTATCCGTGCCTGTCGACCTGAGTACACAAAATTCGGTGCGGACGGGAGTCGTTTTCAAACACGTCAGATTTAAGTATTTAACGAGTAATTGAGGGCCCCGTCATTTGCAACGTCATTCCCGTCTGCACCGCCTTAGTTTGTTGACGTTCCGCATATTTGAAGGGGACTCATGCATTCCCTCCGCTCAACCGTACCTCACTCCAACACACCAACTTCTCAGGACTCTATTCTCTCTCCCACTTCTACCCAGTTTCCCTTTATTTATAAGAGCTGCTTTTTTATTTTTTATTTATTTATCTGTCATTTATTTGAACCAACATTAAAAAGTTTGTTGATAATAATGATGAATAGAATCCTTCTGCAATTATCGTATACCCCACCAATATATGAGACAAACCAGATGATCAGGTTCCCCTCCTATACGCCCTTTCGTCCCTGTGTGTACTTCAAAGGTTGATTTTTCTCCCACTTTTTGGTATGTAATATAATATTATTTATTAAATAACAACCTATTTATTTTTAAAGGTATCATTTTAAGTTATTCATTGATGTTAGGATTCCTTTTAACAATTAAGTGAGGTTATACAAAAATATCCTAATATTAAGGAAGAATTTTAAAAAAAGTTAATGTAAGAAAAATTCAGAGCTGTTATATGAACAAAGTAAATTGAAAAAAACTTATTAAGAGTAAAGAGTTCAATCTCTCATTTCATGGGAACATCGTGAAAAAGACTATTTGCAATTGACAATTGAGAATAAGGCTAGAATGTTAGTGGCACAGTTAAAAATGAGGTCTTATTATCTTAGGTGTGAGATAGGTACATAGGCGGTATTCAGAGAAGTTTGACAAAAAAAAACTTACTTTTTCTGAAGCAAAGGGATAGGGGAGAGGACCCGGTAGTTGAACAGGTACCAATGGTTGTGAGGGTACTTGTCATACTTTTATCTATCAATTGAACATATTTTCTTATATTATACAATATTGTAATTTTTTTGTTTAAAGAATCAGATATTATTTAACTTAATATACAGGCAAGTGTACAACTTGTAGTCTAAATTCTCACAACTATCAATTTTTCCTCTTCCAAGTAATGTGCACTTAATGCTCATTTTCAAGATTACTTAAAAAATTATTATGGGCCTCGCAGTCTCGTTGGCAATTTATGAAAGCCCTAATTTGGGCTACGAGGCTGCGATAATGAGGGGGAGTTTCAGAAAAAAGTGTGGACATTTGTCATGCATAAGCGATAGGGAGTTTTATTTAAGCGGATCTGGCAGATATGTTTGCAAAATGTGGACGTACAAGCAACTCTGTTTCAGAGAACCCCGAGAAAAATTGTTTTCTTATGGATTCCCATGATCTCAGAATATGCAGTGTAGATTTCTATTTTTTGAGAGATATTTTAAAACTTGCAAGCATTTGCAATCGACAGTATAAAGCCAAGCTACAACCTAGGCCATGCCCTTT
>MU223665.1:4024541-4038892 GCA_018584345.1 Thuja plicata
TTTTTAGATTTCAAAAATTGTATTTTATATGGTGATGAGAGGAAGATTGAATGAGCTCAATCACATATTTTATTTCAATGAAAGATGTCATCTCCTTTCTCCAATATTTCAAATTTAAATCATACAACTAATGAAAAGCAAGTGACTTGTTAAGAAAATATGCATGTGAAAATAAATCTATTGTCAATTTACAATGTTCTGGTATGAAAAAAAGCACAGGTACTAGGAAATTAACAGTTAATGTTAGATACTTCACTGTATAAGCATCATAAAACTAGTAATTTGGGGATAAGAAATAGACCCGTAAAATAGTAGACCTTGTATTTGAAAAAATTCTCCATATAATATCACAACAGACCTAAAATTTTGCAAACCATTAAGTCACAAATTAATGGAAGCGAATTCGGTAACAAAGATTTGTTCACCTTTCTGACTATCAAAAACTTACAGAAAGGTGATGTAGACGGAATAGATCATTATGATGTAGTTGCCTGCAAATAAAGGGGCTATGTTGGACTGCATCAAATAGCGAAAAAAATATTGTGCATAGTGAAACAGAGTGAGTGAACAGAGTAAGAGAGAAGAGAACTGGCCAAAAATAGAAAACACCCCAAGTGAGCAATGGAAAAACCAATTTATAAACATTCAAATGGAAAAACCAGTGAGGTCTATTAGGATTTTCCCCATTCTAAAGTTTGTACAGACATTCAAATAGAAAAATGATTAAGGCAAAAACAGACCTTAACAACTCTAAAGTTGCAAAACCTCCCAAATTTTTGTGTCAAAAAACACATTTATAGAGGATGCGCTGGATTCCATCGAGTGTAGAGAACATGGTAAAAAAGATTCATGACCTACAAAACAAAATGTTAACATGGCTCTCTTGTTCATGGATGACGCCTGCAAAGCCTGTCTGATGAAGCACCATGGGCATCCACCATGGTGGGGTGAAGGATAGACGCGCTTGGACGGCAATGAGGGATCACAAAATATTCAGAGACCAAGTAGCAATGTGTAATTTATTAATAATTTATAAATCTAAAATATCCAGTAATAAGATAAATTTCAAATAGTTTTAGGATAATTTTAAAATAAGAGTAGTTTATATTTATGCAATTATTAATATTAATATGTGCAATTATTAGTTCAAGTGTAATCAAGGATTGGGTGTGGTAATTGACTGATGGGTAGGGGGCATGAAAAGTGGTGTTTTGGACATCTGTTACGACTACGCATAAAAAAGGTATCAAAATTGATGATGATGAGTTGAAACCTTAGGTTTAAGCAGTTAACTAGTCCAAGAAGATGCTATGAAAAATTTAGACCAATTCGACATTAATAGATTGGATTTTGAGAAGCACGAAGTTAGGGTCCACGACTATTGGGTCCTCTCCCCTAGTTGAACTCAATCTTTGTGTGTGCTGCTTACCAGAATACTCATGGTCAATATGAAAACAGTTTAAGATTTGTAATTTAAACCAACTATTTGAAGAAGTAAGATTTCAAAAAACTATTAGTTTCTTGATGTAGATTCATAATCAAAAAGACTTTAAAGTTAGTTGTTTAAACCAACTTTTTAAAGAAACAAGATTTCAAAATATTATTGATAAAGATTCATAATTGAAAAATATTAACATAAAAAAAACTTGAAAATAACTTAGAATATAATTCTTAATTACAGAGATCAGTCTCATAGACATCAATAAAATTCCTCACTGCCTCTGAACGACTCTTAATGAGCGCTGAAAATTTTGAACCTTTGACAAGCTGCTGTAACTTTCCCATCAAATTCCATGACATGTCCAATATCTACGTCGGTCGAGCCTCTCTTTTGGGAAGAAACCGTATCACAACAAAACTAGTGGCTGGGGTCCATATCATATGAAGGATCGTCATCAATGTCCAATGTCAAACCCTTCACTAACTACGTCGGTCGAGACTCTCTCCTGTCCTCTACAGGGGTCGGTAGAGAACGTCGCCGAAATAAATCTAGTAGCTGGGGTCCATCATTATGAGGGATCGTCATTAATGTCCAATGCCAAGCCCTTTCAATGTCTACGTCAGTCGAGCCTCTCTGCTTTCTCCCTACGCCCAAAAATAAAAGTCCTGGATGAGAAGGCCGGTACATCCTTGCAAGTATATTCCTCGCCTGGAAGGACAGCGCACCACCATCAGTTGACCCCACAGCTATCCCCGCGTGTACATTCCTCGCCGCTCGCAAATGCACGCAATCCTGTCAACAAGTCCGTCTATATAATAGTGTCGGATTCGCTTTAAATGATTATATCCATTTATATCAATGCAGTGAGTTGGCGCTGCTCGATTGAACGTAAAACAAGAGCACGCATAGAGGCAGAGGCAGAGGCTGAGGTTGAGGCTCGAGAGCAAAGAGAAGTAGATAATCCATTCAAGCCTTTAACTACAGTAGCTAATCTAACCACTCTTCCATTCATTTTCTGCTAGGATTTACTCTATCTTGCTTTGTATTTGTATTGTACACTTATTTTCTTAGTGACTTCTGTCTTTGATTCTTTAATATCGTTTGTTTCATTTAAATTTAATGGAATCTTTGTATATTTATTTCTGAATTCAGCAGTGTCGTATTTTTTACATCAATATTTTAGATCATACTCTATGATCCATCATTGGCATGAGAGCTGTAAGAGAATCTTTTTTAATTTCACCACTACTTAAAAGGCTCCCTAGTTTGCACAATACTAGAATTTGTCTTCTTTCCCAACATTTAGTCTCTATGAATTCGCATCTAATCAAAATACAATCAGTTCGGCTGCGAAAATTCTGTCAACTTGCTGAAAAAAATTTGCTACCCTTTGTCATGTTGAAATCCGGACAAATATAGAAGACGTGGAGTTTCAGAAGGCCTAAATATTTAAGGAATTTCCCTTTTTTTCTTCTTCAAAGAGTACATCGAAAAGTGTTAAATACAACATTAGTGTTTAGGAGTTATGCTGCTTCATTCTTAATGGATATAAGAGCAATTTGAATTTTGTACATTTTTTTTAGAAGTTAATTTTATGCCTTTGGGCGGTTTGTAGCGCTTTTTTAACTAATCTATACAAAAAGAATTCTGCCATTTGTCACTAACAATATGGGGAAAAAATCCCAAAAACTCCTTGCAGCTCCTGCAAACCCTTAGCTAGTCGAGCTGGAATATTCTTCTTAAGAAAAAGCTAATGCATTTTTCAAGGAAGAGATTGCATTTGGTCAAATTTGTCTTTCATGGGTACCCAGCATCATCTGAATTAGAATGATTACCTGCTCATGTAACATACCCTAACCATTGTAGCAGAAATTGTTTTTGGATCACAATTAATTGCTTGCTCAATCAGCTGGCCGATTCTTGTTTTTTTTTTAATCACAAGGTTTCTGATCAAATTGGTCGAACCAATTATTGACTGAAAAACCATAGTTTTTTGGTCAAAAAAGTTAGGGTTTAAAAGTTTTCATCTGATTTTCACTACAACTTTTCCTCATTTATCCCCAATTAATTCAAAACATCTTTATCTGATGATTTGCTAATTTATTCCCAATAATCGAAGAAATATTTATCTTTTGTTTTGCCAATTTATTCCAGAAAGACTTGCTATCATGGCCCTAAGCATAGCCATGGCAGACTTAAATGTTTAATTGACCTTACTTTCTGTATTTTATAAATTTATTTATTTTAGACAGCACAGTTGTTTAGGTCACAGTCAACCAATTTGGCATTTTGTCAGAGCTCGATACAACAATATGCTTGTGGAGTAAAACAAATAACTGGCAGATTTGAATCTTAGATAATCAGCTGCCCCATGAAAACTAGATAATATTAGCAAAAAGCTTAATGAAAACTAACCTTCAAATATTCAATTATATGAAAAAACAGGGGCAGGAGAAAGACTGCTCAGTTGAAACTGAAATTGACGCTCTAAAATTATCTACTCCCCCTCACTCTTTTGATCTGCTTCCTGAGTGTAAAACATAATATTCTGCCATTCGCCCAACTCTTATTAAATCCAGATAGCTTGTGCATGAACGGAGATGTCAATGGATCCATATTATAAGATGACACTGTTACTAGAGAGCAGTTACTACCATTCTATCACTCTTAATAACAACAGTTAATACACTTTGTATTAAAACAAAAAACAGTCAAGTACAAAACATGAATTCTTCAATACAATAGCTCCTTTCGAACAAGAAAGTATGTTGTTCCAATCTGATTTTACTTTTAATACTACGCAAGACTCTTTCTAGCTTTTATCTCTCATTTTCATCCTAGAAATGAAGCAGACTAGAGCAAGAGAGACACGGGAACCATGGGCACATGCAATAGATGGATAGCTGCATCCCCTCTCAGCTCATTAGATTCTTGATTTTTTTCCAAAGATATTCCACTTGGCAATCACCAATATGCTAAGGTTTCCGGATCTATGAAGCTGAGCAGATCATATATCAGAGTCCTTCACAAACTAAGTATGTAACCAATTTATATGCTGCGAGCTCTGCCACTCTATGCCCCTTCCTCTTAATATGAATGTATCAAATATTGATCATGTTGCTGACTATCCATAGTGCTTCTTTGAAAATGGTATCTAGTTTCAATGCATTGCAGTGTCTTTAGATCATTGGCCAGCCTTGATTCAGTGAGCGCAATCATCACTTTGCCATTGTTATTGTCAATGCGCCAATGTGAAGGGCATAAGACAAAGGTAGTTGCCTTTTGCAACTCTCTGAAGGCTTCACTGCGACTGGAAAAAACCTGGGTCGCCTTAACCTTCCCTGTTGAAGTTAAGTTAAACCATGCTAGAAACTAGTGTTTTCCATTTGATTTTGGGCTTTTCTGGTCTATCTGATCCAACCTCAGCATTGCAGGAATCCCTGTACTCAAATTTCAAATTAATTATGTATGGATTTTAACCACAAAATAATCAAGACTTAATTCTTCGTACAATTGATCAAAAGAAATATGTTAAAACTGTATATTGCTACTTTCTTTCTAAAATTTCAATGTGTAGTATAGTTTTGCTGAATCTTTGCTGTGATCTGGTCTTAAAATTATGCAAATGCTGTTGAACATGCTTTATAGGCAACAGAACAAGGAACTCATAAAATAGGGTTCTATATTTGGTCAGAAAAAAATAGTTCCATTAAGGTGCTTAGGCCTCCATTACTCCGAAGAAGTTTTTGATGGTTATGGAGTTGTAATTAATTCTGACATTTTTTTTTCCTTTATAGAGTTTTCTGAGGTTATGATAATTATTAATTATTAAACTGAGCCATAATTGTATTTTCTTCTAGTGTGAAGAAGAAGGTAACTTTAAACAGTAGCATTTAAAGTACTGAAATTTTATTTTATTTTAATAGACTAAGATCATCTGAAATTTCAGGTCATTCTGCAAATTTGATCACTGCTTACCATGATATATTGTGAAGGCCCTTTTCCTGGAGCTGAAGACATCAAGGACACTTTGAGTGTGACTGAAACAATTCCTTTTGCTGAATTAACAAGATCTACAGTTTTCCTCTCAAAGACAATATCGGGCACTAAATATGATGTGTTTATAAATCATCGGGGAAAGGATGTGAAGGATACAATTGCTAGTCTCGTCTATCACAACCTCAGTAACAGAAAGCTAAAGGTTTTTCTTGACAATAAAGAAATGGAACACGGTGAAGCTATACCCCACAAAATCCACCAAGCTATTAGCACAGCATCTGTTCATATTGCTCTTTTTTCAGAGAATTATGCAGAATCTGTTTGGTGTTTGAGTGAGCTTAGTTTAGCAGAAGAAAGTGGGGCTCCCATTATCCCCATCTTTTGTGGAGTTCAACCTAGTGACTTGCGGATGAAAAGTGAAAATGATGTTGGATTGTATTCCAAAGCCTTGCACAAACTTCATCAAACAGTTGACAGTGAATATATTGAGAAATGGAGGGCCACACTCCACAGGGTTTCTTATAGGTTTGGATTTAAATTCGAAGGGTAAATTCCATAAATTCCTCAAGCTTGCTTGCTTATTTATTATTTAATAAACATTTCCTTCCTTGTACGCATTTACTATTACAATGGGCTTTTGTCTTCACTCAAAAATGTTGGTATTTTACTTTAGGGATTATGGATTGCTGTTGGAAAAGATTGCAGACTCTGTAATGAATCATGTCCAGGGCACCCATAAATTTGAGGTCAGGAGAATGAGTCCTTTTCATCTGCTCTATGTTTGTTTGGCATACCCTTCTGTCACAGGACTGTTTGTACTTGTAATTAAGTCATTGTAATTTGGGGTTTAACTGATTTAGGTTTGCCCTTTTGCTATTTTATAATATCTTCTTACCCAAATACATGTCTATTGTAGGTAAATGTACTTTTTTGAATATTTAGAAAGTTGCAGACCTTTTTTAATCTCTCAACCCTTACAAACATCTTATAAGCCTCTTTCATGCAGGGTGATGAGGTAGTGCTACATAGGCATAAAAGAAGCCGTTTGGAAGCAGATAGCAGAAGTAGAGCGATTACTGGGGTTGATTGTCAGATGGGACAGTCCTCTCATGTGCTTCAAGTTTCTTCTGAAAATGTTGTGAGTGATCTTTTTAGTAAGGTAAAGCGAGGAACACGGTATAGGATCCAAGAAATTGGCAGCTCATGTGGTGACCAAATTGAATTTGAATTCCCTACAGATACATCATCATCTTGTAATGTGGGACATGATGTCTTGTCATTTCAGCTTCCAGATTCTGACAGATCTTTACCCTCCGACAACTTGTCTGATCCTCAATTCATTGATCCTGGAGTTCAGCATGTTGAGCAATTCCATAGTGTCAAAGAATTGAAAGGAAACACTATAGCTCGTGAGGAAGGGGCTCTCAACAGGGGATGCACACAGGCCACAAGGTGGAGATTTGGGTTCAGTAAGTTTTGGAGACTTCTGTGAAGGGAATGATAAGTGCTAGAAATGTGCTTAATCAATGGTCTTAGCATAAAGAAGCGTACCCATGATTTTTTAGCTTTGAGTTGGCAAGTTTTATTTTTTCCCATTGGCATATATTTATCAAGATTACTCGTCTATACTTGATTTCGAAATATAAGTTCAGTTAATCAAATTATGACTTGTTGGATTTTTCTCCATCCCTTTCCCATGGCATCTATTTTGTCCATAAAAAAGTTGTAAATTTCAAATAATGTCAATTTGCTGTACTAAGCATTGCAGTTGCATGGATTTCAAAAAAAGGAATTGCAAATTGCAAATTTCACAGGAAGAGCTGTCAATTAACTGCATGTCATCATTTCTATAACAGACTCGATTCCCTGTCTCATTTTGTTCTTTCTTTTAGTTTCTCTACTCTTTTCCTTTTGATTCTTGTCACTACAATTTTTTTCTGCCTTTTCTTTTAAACTTTGAAATAGTAGATCCAAGGCAGCACATACACATCACTATTTTGGAAATCCTTGTTTAGATCTTTATTTTGTTAGCCTTTTCTATCTTCCTATTCACATATTCTAATTTTTATTTTTCTAAAGAAAACTCCTTTTTTAATTAAAAAATTCAAATAAGATTGTAACCAAACCAGAGATATTCAGTCAGAAATCCTGTTCATGTTTGACCAGACCTAGTAACTATTCTTAGCAGGTCTCCTCTTGGTTCGGTTGTCTATCTTTTAATAAGTGGCTCCTATTATCATTGAAACGTAGTGTCACATCAACTGGGCCTTAATAGACTAGATTTTAACTTAACAAAACAATGAACATTAATTTGTTCATTATCTCCACTCTAAAATTGCAAACAGGGAGCAAAAGACCCTAACAAATTACTAAAATCTTCAGTATAAAACTCAAATCTGGATTTCAAAGGATTTAGCAGAAATGACTCAAAATGAGTCATAGCAGTTGGGAGTTGGGACAATAATGAAATCATTTGAAGCAGTATAAATAACAGAAACAAGTGCTTTAGCGAGGAAAGAAACTGACGACCACGCATTTGGAGCATTGATACCATCCCCAGCTGCAACCTTTTGATCTGGAACTCGTTTACAATCACACTCCTTAAGAGTATCAGTAGCTCCATTTACTGGACATGTCCATTAAACCCCAAATATTGTCAAGTACCTGGATGATTTTACCCCTGTTACTATGTCTCACAAGGCATCAACCATTCACGTGGTTTTGACAGTGTATTTCAGATTACCATAGAGTTAGACTACCTTTTTGCAAACATCTCCACTGCACTCTTTCAGCTCATCAGTAGTGCATACTGGATTTCTTTCACTGGTTGTAAGATCATTACCATCTTTCAGAATGTTGACCCCCATTGGAAACTAACTTCAAATTCCCCATTCAATAACCCCTTGCCAGAGTTTGACATTTCATTAAAATTATTGTCAGAATTGAAGTATTTCAGAGGTAGCTCTGCTGCTATACAGAAGCTTTTGCTTTCCTTTTATAAGCAAGGATTGAGGAACTTTGGAAATAAAGCTTCTTCATTTTAGAACTACTATCAACCCTTTTAGCTTTATGTCCACAACAAAAACCAATTATCTCGGGGATGAGGAAATGTGAGAATGTGAAAGGGGGACGAATAGAATTGCCCCAGAAATCCAAGTAGTGATATTTGAATAGAAAAACGGCATGGAGAAATATTTGAACTGGGAAACAACATGAGGAAGGGAATGCAAGACAAAAGGATGCAGGCACATCTGCATAACACATAGCGGCTAGAACAATGAATTCTAGCATTTTGGGGCCATGCATGCTACTAATGTTTCAGTTAAGTGCTAGAAAACCATCTTCAGTTCCTGCCAACTGGTAGACATGACTATATTCAATTTGGAGGCAAGATGTATGCTAGATCAACCCCTCCAAGTCAACTGCACTCTACTCAAACTTCACTTGAGTGTTTAACCTAGCTCCATTCACATTGTGGTTCAACTCACAGTACTTCCACTTGTATTGTAGAATTTCAGTAATGCCCAAGGCATTCAGAACTGTCATTTTGGACTGGGAAACAGCATGATAAAGGAAGCTTAGGGTAGAAGGATGCAGGTACATCTGCATTAAGCATAGCAACTAAAACAGTTGAATTGTTGAACCCCATTAGGAAATATCTTCATGTTCCCCTCTTTCAATGACCCCTTACCAGAGTTTGGGATTTCATTAACATTATTGTCAGAATTGAAGTATTTCAAAGATAGCTCTGCTGCTATACGCATTTTCTTTCCTTTTAGAAGCAAGGATTGAGGAACTTTGGAAATAAAGCTTCTTCACTTTAGAACTTCCCTTTAGAATATCCCAAAGCATTAGAACTATTATCAATCCTTTTAGCTTTATGTCCAGAACAAAAACCAATTATCTTGGAGATGAGGAAATGTGAGAATGTGAAAGGGGGACAAACAGAATTGCCCCAAAAAACCAAGTAGTGACATTTGAATAGAAAAACAGCATGGAGAAATTTTTGAACTGGGAAATAGAAGGAGGAAGGGAATGCAAGACAAAAGGATGCAGGTACATCCCCACAATGCATAGAGGCTAGAACAATGAATTCTAGCATTTTGGTGCCATGCATGCTACTAATATTTCAGTTAAGTGCTAGAACAACCATCTTCACTTCTTGCCAACTTGAAGGCATGACTATATTCAATTTGGAGCCAAGATGTATGCTAGATCAACCCCTCCAAGTCAACTGTACTCCACTCAAACTTTCACTTGAGTGTTTAACCTAGCTCCATTCATATTGTCGTTCACCTTACAGTACTTCCACTTGTAAAAATATCCAGTAATGCCCAAGGCATTCAGAACTGTCATTTTAAACTGGGAAGCAGCATGATGAAGGAAATGTAGGGTAGAAGGATGCAGGTACATCTGCATAATACATAGCAACTAAAAGTCTAAAACAGTTGAATTGTAGCATTTGTAGGCTATGCATGCTACTAATATTCCAGTTGAAGTGCTAGAACAACCATCTTCAGTTCTTACCAACTTGTAAGCATGACTATATTCAATTTGGCGCCAAGATGTATGCTAGATCAACCCTTACAAGTCAACTGAACTCCACTTGAACTTTTATTTAAGTGTTTTTTGTCGAAAACATTAAACTTAGCTTCATTCACATTGTGGATCACCTCACAGTACTACATGTATTGTAGAAATATCCAGCAATGTCCAAAGCATTTAGAACTGCCAATCAAAGTAATCTTCACCATGAAATTGGTCTGTAATCTAGAAACATTCACTATCAGCCAAGGTATTTGGTACTGCTGCTTCAAGTAGTCTACCTGTGAAATTGGTTTAAGCTTCTATATATCATATAATCCTTCCTAACTCTAGAAACCTGTCCACAAAGCTTCCCAATACCCAATATATGGCTAGTTGCTACTGGTATCTGAAGTCCCTTTCTTGTTCCCCATCCACCAAATGGTCCAACAAATCTTCAATTGTCTACATCATGTTCAACATCCTGAATTGATGGAATGAAAAAAGGATTTGTCAATGGACCCATAGTCTACTAGTGAAGTTGAATGGTTCAGAATGAGACCCCCAGGGATTAAGTCTTGCTGAGTATAAGGCCCTGACATCATAAGAGATGAAGCAGGGATCACACCTAGGTGACTTTGGTGGAACGGATACCCTTCAGTCCTTGGCTTTTAGCCAAAAAGGTGTCAGCCTATGGCTTGTGTTCCCATATCTGGTAGTTAAATGATTCAAGGTTTGATATAAAACCCTCCAACCAAAAAAAAGAATTTAGCTCCAACTTCTGCAAACTTCCAAAGAATATGGCACTTCTTTGACTTGATTTTTATTGAGATGCAAGTTGCAACTGAAAAAGGTTAATCAACTCAAGCAAACCATAGCAGCTTTATTAGCATGTTTAAGTGGACCAATAATTTATAGACCAAAGCTTGATGACCAAGGTTGGTTCGAAAAAAAATTAAAATGCTGTAGCTGCCATATAGTCCTTTAAACCCATTGTCAATCGCAGCTTTTGTTAACTTAACTAACAAACTAGTACACTTGGCCTACACGACAAGATAATCGTAGTTTACATGTAATCTCAGTTAGACTGAATTGAGTGTATGTACAGTATCTCAGTTAGATTAAATTAAGCATCCGTGCACATGAATGCTTCCCTGACTAAATGTCAGATTGAATGAGACATTCTTGTGTATGTACAGTTCACTAACTCCATGTAGGCTAGGCTAGGCTAGTTGAGGTGTTTAGGCATGCTCAGTAAAGGCATTTTGCATCCACTTAAATTTAATCTTCAAAACTTATTTATAACTCACTTATGAGGAGGACATAGAATCAGATTTCAGAGGCATTTCTCTCATAGTCTATATCAATATTCAGTACTCTCTTCTTATTGAATTAACATGTTTATTCCACTATCATAATTTTGTGGGGATACATCAAAACTCCTCGAGATTCTTGTGAAAACATATATAGTAAGGGCTGTAGAAAAATAAAAACACCAAACCAAATAATAAGCCCCCATAATGTAAAAGCCAATATAGGAATTCATGAACTAAATTTAGTGGCTGAATTTGACTATGTTAGCTGCCAATGCAAATATCATCTTGTAATTGTTCTATCTAATGTCATTTTATTCAAAAGGAAGCCAAGTTGAAACCCAAAATGCCCATCATATATTTAAATTTTTTAAGTGGATTTTGGGAATTTTGCACTAAGGAAATGGGATTAAAATTATAATAGAGGGCCTCAAGTAAAGTGAAAATATGAACAAAGGTCTCTTATCATTAAATTTTATTTTAAATAATTCCTCTCCAATATCGATCAAAAATCATGAAGGAAATTTAAAAAGTTATATCTTTCAGACAAAATTTCTATTTAAAAAAGGCCAAGTGAGGAGAGGGCATATTGATCTCTTCCTCCTCACTTTTATTCAGTGGTGATAGCCATTGAAGAAAGTAAAGATCTAACCACATTCAAAGTGGCAGAGTCGATAAGTTCTTTACAATCTCATGAGAAGTATATGCAACGTTCTACAGAAAGCTTAATGCAAGCTTTCCAATCTCCTACAAAAATTGAAGAAAATATCCGACAACTCTTCCTCACCCAAATAAATTCCAAGGAAATTTCAGCTAATAGAGGACATGGTAGAGAACGAGGAATAGGAAGTGGATCACTGAATCATCCAATGCAGGTGTTCTGACCAATACAGACTCAAAGGGAAAAATTTGACTTGAATAAGTCAAAAACCAATTAATTAAAGAGTCTTCCAAAGATGCAAAGTACTCTACATTCTTTGCGTGCAATTTAATAAAAGAACACCAAAATAATGTGTAGTTCCTAAATAGCATCTGTTCAAATCATATAAAAAGTAAATATACCCTCTTTGTCAAATTAGATGATTCACAAGAAGTCTAACTTAAATTTAGTGATGATAAAGAAAATGATGTAATGGGTAAAGTACCCTTGCAGTGAAGACAAAGCAAGGAGAAATTATTATATTCATTATACTTGTGCCAAAACTACAACATAATCTTTTGAATATTGGGCAGCTAGTAGCATAAAATTACAAAAGTGTATTTGAAGATAACCACTGCAAAATATTTAATAAATCAGATAAATATCATCTTGTAGCAAAGTCTTGTATGATAGAGAATATATTATTTCCTCTCACATTGATTTCCACTAAGATGCATGCATTCATGGTAATAACAGATGATTCGTGGTTATGAAACCAACAATATGGTCATTTGAAATTTCAAGGATTAAGCTTGCTTCACAAGAAGAATATAGTTAGAGGACTTCCTACAATTCAATCCAAAGAAGAAATTTGTTCAAGGTGTGCATTTGGCAAGCACCATCGTGATAATTTTTCAGTGAACAAAAATCATGGAGGGCAAAATCTCCTATAGAGCTTGTGCATGCTGACATCTGTTGTGATATGAGAGAGGAGTAATTGGGTAAGAATATTTATTTTATTTGTTTTTTATCTTTTATTGATGATTTTTCTTGCCACACATTGATTTCTTTTCTTATGCAGAAATCTAAGGCTTTTCAATGCTTCAAGAATTTCAAAGCTATGGTTGAAAAGCAAAGTTGGTATTATCTCAAAATACTCAAAACAGGTATAGGGGAAGAATTTACTTCCAAAGAGTTTTATATTTTGCAACAACTATGTCATAAATAGAATTTACTGTAGCTTATACCCCCAAGAAAATGGTATTGCAAAAAGAAAGAACGGTACCATTATAGAAATACCATGAAGTATGTTGCAATCAAAAAGTCTTCCAAATAGTTATTGAGGAGTAGTGGCAACAATAGTATATATTTTGAATTGAGGTCCCACAAAATCAATCAAGAACATCACTCAAAGGAAACTCAAAGTAGTCATAATACTTTTGTGGCTCATTTTCATGTATTTGGTTGTCTAGCATATACTCATATTCCAATTCAAAGGCAGACGAAGTTGGATACAAAATCCCAACTTTGTATCCTTGTGGGATGTTCAATGCAACTAAAGGGTACAGGTGCAATAATCCTAGCACAAAAAATGGTTTTTGATGAAGGGAGAGTCTGACAATGGAAAAATGGTGTACAACAAAATATACCAATAATCATGGGCATTGAAGATGGCAGTGTTCCTCCTCCCCACAAGCTCAAGTGGAAGTTCAAGCTCTAATAGGAGATCAAATTCCAGTCCACCAAATTCACCGTGTTCTCTAGTAGCACAAATTCTGGTGGTAATTCGCATTAAGCATCAACTCCAAGCTCTTCAAGAAATGTACAAAGATTAATTGATAGTTATCATAGCACTACTATATAAAACCAATTGTTAATTTTGCTTTGTTTAGTACAATTCAAGTGGAACCCTCTATGTATGAAAAAGTATTCAAAGGCAAAGTATGGATTAATGCTATGAATGATGAGATGAATGCCATTAATAAAAATAATACATGGAAATTATTTGCAACTTCCCAAAGATAAACAAGTGATTGGTGTCAAATGGATTTATAAGGTGAAATATCATGTTGATGGTTCAATAGAATGACACAAGGCTAGACAAGGATTTGCAAAAACACCTCAAGTTATTATACAGAAACTTTTGCTACAATTTCCGGACTTGATACAATGAAGATTATATTGGCTATTGCTACACAATAAGTGGCTAGTATCTCGGATAAATGTAAAATCAATGCTACAATTTCCGGACTTGATACAATGAAGATTATATTGGCTATTGCTACACAATAAGTGGCTAGTATCTCGGATAAATGTAAAATCAATCTTCCTTAATAGTTATATCTAAGTTACCGGATTCGCGTATTTGACCCCGGATCCGGGTCCGGGTCCGGTCCGGGTCCGGATTCTCGACCCGGTCCGTGCTGGATCCGGG